>SRHC01003709.1:420262-503985 GCA_004794325.1 Pomacea maculata | reverse complement strand
AAAAAAAAAAAAAAAAAAAAAAAGGAAGGAGAGAGAGAGAGAAACACTAAAAAGAACGAAAAGTAACTAAGAAGAACAGAAAGAAACAGAGGGAAAGAGAAACATTAAAAAGAAATAAAAGAAGTAAATAGGAAGAAAAAAAAGAGCGAAAATAATTTGGACAATGAAGATCAGAAACAGACACAGAAAGAATAAAAAATAGATGCAGAGGAAAGGAGAGAGAGAGATGAAAGAAGAAAATAAAAGATTGAGTGATAACACATAAGGGTCACGTGGAGTACGCAGTGCATAGAAAGTTCATGGCATCGCCTGTATGATAGCAAAGATGGTTTTTCGACTTGTCTTAAATTGGCGAAAGAGGGAAAGAGGTAGAGAGAGAGGAGAAGGAGTTTTTCTTCCTAACCTCCCTGTTAAGACTCGCTAAAAGCCACATCGGGGGGTCGCAATAGGGAGATCAACATCTGATTTCATTCCACGAACCATGACTTCAAATGCTTATAAGCTCATTAAAATGATGAAATAAGGCTTTTAAAAATAAGAAAGTCAAATCGACTGATTGCCCGAGGAGTAACCCCTGTCTCATATTAACCCAACATCTACATATACACTTAGTATTAAGAACCTCCAAATAATCGCAACAAATAGTTTTCTTAAACAATCGATTTTAGACAGAATTCGCGTTTATGCGCCATTGTGATATTTTACCAAACATCTGCAGATACATTTAATACGAAACTAAATAATAATGACAACAAAGGGTTTAAAAAAAACGATTTAAAAGAAAATCGCATGATGCGCCATCGTGGGATTTGATGTTTGAATGTGTACCGGAAGTCGGCCATTTTGGTCTCGTGCGATGGGAGCTGAACTTGTTGGAGCAACTCATGGCTGTTGACAATATTTGACATTCATTATTACTCCTGTCGTTGGAGATCGATTCGTCTTTTGAGTCTGGATGAATTTCTTTGTTGGAACGATATGGTAGCTAAGACTGGAGCGATATGGTTTGGGTCAAGATGACAGGTGACCTAGAGAACAACCAGTCTCTTTCAAAATGTCTTATTTTACAGGATTTGTTACAATCTTAATAAAATGTGGCCTACTAGAAGCAATTTAATTAATTTTTTTAATAATTAAGGTTTTCAAAAATTTCTTGAAAAAGCACAAACTGCCGGTCGTCGGTCGGGTTTGGAATGTAGTCGTAAACACGATTGTTTACATACGAAATATGTCGGTGAAAAATGTTTACATCGTAACTAAGGGGGGTTCGTAATCAGGAATGTGTTAATAAAGAAGTTTTTACTGCATTTCTGTCAATAATATATTTCGTAAGATGTGTCCCGTCCTTCTTCAGACCTAAACATCTTTCTCAATAATTTCTGTATTACTATCTTGAGTCGTAAATGTTTTTCTTGAGATTTCTGTCAAAAGTATCTTTCTCGAAATTTCCTCATAATTATTTTTTTCCATTTTTATCTTGAACGACTTGGCTATTGTTATTTGTTTTAATATCACATGTTTAAAAACTTGTCCCTTTCAAACATTAATACGAGAAGTCTGTATTATAAATTTTAATCGTCGAACTATCAGTACACTAATAAAGAGACCCGATGTTCTCATACAGGAAGACTTCTCAATATTATAAATCTCGAAATATCAAATTTTTTGATATAACATTTTTTTTTCAAAGTCTTGACATAACAAAGCTCAGTGCTGTTGTCCTGCTATTTTGATGAAAGAAAAGTAATTAATGTATATCATAAAACAAAAATCAAACAGAAAGCTCATTAAATTTCGAGAATCTTGATTCCAAGACTTATATATTATAACTTTTTTTTTTCTCTTCCCTGAATATCTACATCATTTTTCCAAAGCAACCAGCGGTCTCTGGCCAATGACAAAAGTCGATTTTGCGGGCTGCAAAGGCCATAAACTCATTGTTTGTCTTACCTACTCACCTTCCCTTTGTTTCCTGTTCAGCAGGACGCACGTGGCGGATCGAAGGTGACGACGGCGAGGAAGTCATCGCCAAGAAAACTTCATGTGCAAGATGTATGCGCCGACAGAGCACGTGCCCTGCCCAGGCCATCTCTTATCGGCAATCTCCACAGCAGCTGCCTCCAGTTTCATTCTGTCGTCTGCTGCTCGTCAGACCTTCGATGAGAGCTGACGCGGCTAACAAACATGGCCGTCGGTCATTAAAAAGCAAAGGGAACCTCCCATCGAGCCTTATCATGCCTCCTGATTGGGGGGGAAGGAGGGTGGTTTCGTTTTGTTAATTGGAGAAGTAATGTTGTTAATGTTTTCAAACTTCTCATCTCGTTTACGACTTGGCACGGAAGACGCAAATCTTGTTTTTATTTCTCCGGAGCTTCCAAAGCGCGCGCGCACGAGCGAATCGAAGACACCGACGCTGCTGCGGACGGTGATACATTCAACGAAATAATTGTCAGCGACGATACGGCAACACAACGATGTCAAAAAAAAAAAAAAAAAAAAAAAGAAACAGAAACTATGAATCCGAGACTCTTTTTTTTTTTTTTCACTTCTTTCTTCTTTTCTTTTAACTCCCACGTCTCTTAGTCCTCCGCCTCCTCATTACTGCAAGTTGTCGGCTTTCGTTTCATCTCCTTTGGAGTTGGGACGATATTTATCACGGTTCCGTTCCGCCATCTTTCACCTTTTAGGTCACAACGTGAGCGACGGCAGCTCGACGTGCAATCATCAACGTGGGCCGCCATAAAAACTGACGACTGCTTTCATTACAACTTCACGACAGCCTGCGGAGTCGCCTTTGGACGGACAGAGATCACGCAGTGACTGGAAATAGGCTGTTGGTCTAATCATCCTTCCTTTCTGGTCCTAACAAGCAAGCAGACAAGCACACGCACACACGCAAACACGCACACACGTACGTGTATGTACGCTAGTATGCATGCAGGTAGATGCACACACATCTATACTTATATATATTTATACACCCAAACACACATTTGTATACAAATACAAGAAAGTGCTTTCTTCATTAATCTTGTTTTCCTTTCTTTCGTCTTCGTATCAGTCCGACTATATTTGGCAGTTGGTCTGAAACTAATGAATGTGGCTGGCTTTGCTTGAAGTCAACCATCCGGCATATTGGAACTTCTAACGGTTTTTGTTTTTTTTTTTGTTTTTTTTAATTTTTAATTTTCGTGAATTTGTCAACTGTTGAATTTTTATTTATTTATTTTTATTATTTATTTATTATTATTATTATTATTATTATTATTATTATTATTATTATTATTATCTCAAACTGGTTTAACTCTTTAGTTTCAAAAGCAGGAAGATGGATATATGTCTGTTCATGTTTCGTGGAGGTTTAAATGATATTTCGAGTGGTAAGATGGCTGCGTGGTGATTTTCCTAAGTCCTGTGACGGTTTGCAGTTATTTTATATCGGTGACCACGGCAGACAAGAACAGGGTAGCCTGACGCACCACTTATATGGCAGTGGTGTGAACAGTTTGTCCCTCAGTCGGTATGGCCGAGAGGGCAAGGAAGACAGCAGCACTCGATGTCACTTGAGTGGACTTGAACACAACTCCCATCCCATGTTTAGCGTCGAGAAAGGTAGCCACCCCGGGTGTCTTGAGAGTGGGAAAGCAACGTGTCGGGTGGACGGAGAGCTGTCTGGACGGGTGTGTCCCAGGTGCGGCTGCTAGAAGGGTCTGAGGGCGCCAAGCTTCCTCGTCTGAAGACATCGATAAAGTGAGTGAGTCAATGAGTGAGTGAGTCAGTGAGTTCTTCTCCCAACTTTCTTTCCTCTCCTGATCTTTAGTCCTCGTCTAGAATTTTCTCATTCATCCCCCTCGTTCCTTTCTTTCGATCACTCCCTTATCTCTCTTTTCCCCATTCTCTTACGTGTCTCATATGCATCTGTTCTTGTTGTGTTTCCATTCCCCCTCCATCTCTCACTATTTTCATCTCTCTATCATTATTGCTGAAGCGATTAAAAAAATCAATTTCTTCTTTATTTAATCTCTCCTTCTCTTTATCTATTCTCTCTTCACTCGGTTTCTCGCTTTACTATCTTCTTCCGTCTTTCTCTCTTTCACGCTCTCAGGTGTGTGTCTTTTCTGTTTTCCCTCATTTCTCTAGAACCTCCCTCTCTTTCTCGCTCTTTCTCTCGCAGCCTCGTGCTCTCTCGCTGGTTCTCGTGTTACCTGAAATCTAGCCGCTAACAAGCCGAGCGCCATGCCAGGTTATTTAAGGAAAATTACCTCAGCAGCGGAACAGCGCTCAGCCGCACACGCGCCAAGTGTTTCAAGTTACTTGACGGAAAGGCTTTCTATCAACCAAAGAAAACAACTGATCCAACAGTCAACAAAGACAAACTAAGAGAAAATAAAAAATATAAAAATATTAAAAAACTAACCTCGAAGGCAAGAAGAAAAATGAGAAGTACTACTAACTTATAATTTCAGTTTAAAAAAAAATGAGAGTATAAAGAAAAGACTGAAAAAAAAAAAAGAAAAGTCGTGGTACTGAGATTGATTGGCAGTCAAAGTCAAGAACGACAACGGCATTCTGTTTCAGACTATTATTATCGTCAATTATTTACGACCGGAATTATGGCCCTTTTATCCCTCTATTTGATGTCTTCTGCTATTAATGTTAACATCGGTAACTAGAGGGAAAATCTGATAATGATTTCATCATTGATTGGAAGGCTTACGGCTAAACACGAACATGTCCACAAGATCGAGTTCATTCAGCTGATTAACTGAACTCGGCAAAGCTCAAGATCTGCAATCACTATCTTGATTATTTCTTTATTGATATTATATTGTTATCATCTATGGCATTCGTTTTTTTAAGAATTGCGAATGGTACTGTTTCATGACCGTTCCTTGTGAATGGCTGCACTAAAATGGTGATGCAGGTTGACAGCAAAACCACTTACTGATGTAGAAGACAGAGATGTAAACGTTAGTAGACTAATGAATAACTGAAGGCTTATATCCCCCTCCTCATTATCCTTATGGGCCAGCGCGTGTGTCTGTCTGTCTGTCTGTCTGTCTGTCTGTCTGTCTGTCTGTCTGTCTGTCTGTCTGTCTGTCTGTCTGTCTGTCTGTCTGTCTGTCTGTCTGTCCATCACCTCTTCAGACCTACAGACACTAAACTTAAATATTTGTCCATTGCTTTGTGCTCATCTCTGTATATAGCATAAATCAGAAATATTGTTATAATGGGATCATTTTCAGCACGGAGAAGCAACTTTGAAAAACAAAAATGTTTAAAGACCTTCTTAATTGGATACATTGTCACATGCAAATGGCAAATATCTACATGATGGTCATTACAATTGTTAACGAACTATCATTGATATAGTAGTAATACCAGGTATAATTCATCACTTTGTACCAACTTGCCTGTCTATCATCAAGGACCAAGCACCACAGCACGACCACCTCAACTACCCACAACTACCAGCAGCTAGAGGCTGGGGAGGCCGATGCTACCCCACCACAAACAATGCGACAATGATGTAGGGCAGTGCTCAAGATTGTCACTACCAGCAACATCAGAAGCCAAAGCATCGTTCGTTCCAAGGCGAACAAAGAGAAGGACACACAAAGAACTTGTTTGGAAAACCGACCATAACAGACTGGAAATATGTTAGAAGCTTTATCGCCATGACGAGGACAAATCTTCTCGGTGAGCAGTTACATAGCAAAGCTTTTCATTAAAGACGATGTGGGTAAGGACCTCCAGCTGTTCTCTTTTCAACCCTTGCTTGTTGATGTTGTTTTGAAGTGCGTGTGTTCGCTTGACAGGGTGCATCGTGTCCGTATTTTTTCAAACATCAGTCAAGCAGGCCCATGACAAGACATCAGACAGTGTGAAAACACCTTTAGCTTTTCAGTGCAAAGGACCGAGGGCTGCTGGTGACGTCATGGTCGAAGACAAGTGAAAGGAAAACACGACAAGTCCCTCCTCCTCCTCCTCCCACTCTAAATCTCCTGGCAGGACGAAATTCCATCCGGCGGGTGGTGATACCCGGAATACAGGACCCACCCGTTTCAACAAGGACCGTGGCGCGTCAACTGCACAGGCAGCGCTCTCGACAGGCGCCGACTGTCCCTTAAGTCAACACTTTCACCTGTCTCGTCGCTCACCTGCTCCGGCCCCAGCACAGGTCACGTGTCGACACTGAATCTCGGCATAAAAAAATTGTCGTGTTAAAACTGTTTAGCGGTCTCTTTTCTATTTGCCAACCTTCCGGCATGTTTGTGCTATTTCTATATTTTTATGGTCTTTTTACTTAAGCACTCCATGTTTTTCAACCGGCCTTTGACCTCTCCCTTTTCCACTGGTAGCTGACCTTTCAGATATTCTAGTTCGCAGGGTCAGCGCTCACAGCAAGCAACATCAGCAACGACATATACAACAACTGCTACTTATGCTCCTGTAAGTAAAACAGAGTAAAACAGTAAACAATTAAAACAACAAAACAACAAGTAAGGTAAGCCGGTATTTTCTCCAAAAGGGAGAGCACTGCGACATCCAAGGAGTGAGGATCCAATTTTCTCCTGAATTAATTCAGTTCACATTGCGTTAATTGACTATTTTTTTAAAATGTGAATCATTCATTTTAATTTTTTAAAAAATTAACCATTAAACAGAAAATAGTTTTCTGCATGAAGGAGAAATGAAAAGACGACATAGAGATTAAATAAAGGTTATGATCGTAAGAAACGGTTCAGTGAGCTTCAGCTGAAAGATTGAAGAACCAAACTCACATAATGTGTTGATGAAATATGTGGAAGAACAACAAAATAATGAAATGGATGAAGAACTGGGTTTTATACACCGGACATTTCCTCACTCGCAGGAGAACTCCACATACGAGAACAAACTTCTTTGTATAGTGTGTGAGGTGGGTGGGTAGGTGAGAGCAGGGTAGGAAGGAATAAATTTGTACTTTACAATATTGTTTTTAATGGGATAATATAAAATGTTGGTGTTTACAAATTTCATTCAGACAGTAACGACTTTACCACAGCTGTTTGAAAACAAGAAGCTGAAAATGTACAACATCCATCTTGACCTTTGAACTCGTTTTACACTTCCAGTTTTAAATGCGGGACAACAATTACCGTTTACCTCGCTATATTCCACCTCTCTTGGTTAATTTACAAAATTAAATCGTATTGTTAATAGGAAACACATTAAACAACAATTAGCCATGTTCTGCGAGTGAGATGGACCACCAGTAGTCAGTCCTGTGAGGATGAGACCGTGGATGAGTGAAAGGGAAAAGCTGACAGTTTGATGATAGCACACCGCGTGTGACACCTCGGTCGTTTAAGCCTAACTGTCGTGAGTTTTGTTCAAACACCATTAATGAGAATGGCACGCCCTGGTAAAGAGAACAGCCCACGACCTGAGAAAATCTCGAGCTTTCTCACGGTTCGAGCCCCGTGACGTGCTGCGTAGGTCTTTGTGTGGATGAGTTATCACCTCTCTCCCTTCCTCTGTCTGTATCTGTCCCCCATCCCACCCAACCCTCCCACTCCCTCCATGTTTCACCCAGCCTAGTGGCGCATCGTTTCGACTGTTTGTCCCCAAAACGGTTAGAATCGTGACCCCAGGCTGAGGTCTCACCTTTAGCACGAAGTCAGTGTTGTCCGCAGAGGCGGTTGTTTACAGAACTAGAATGATGCAGTAATGTCTCATTTGTTGTTGTGATAAACAACAAGCAAGTTCTCTTTTCTTTCTTCCATTTGTAATTTTTTTTCACACTTTTTTTCTTTCACTTTCACTGCACGGTCCAGCGGTTAGAGCGTCATCACCACACATAGGATTGGCTGTCATGTGTTCGGATCTCGTCTCGGGCACGCTGTTCTTTTTCTGCGTATGGCACTTGTTTACTTACTCCTTTATTGTGACATATCCATAATTACTGACAGTGTAAGACACCAATCTCCTCCCACCCCGACCCTACTTCTCATTCACCTGTCCCCTCTAACTGTTCTCCTTCCCTTTATTTCTTTTTCTTTTCTCTCTCCCTCTCTCTTGATATTTACACTGCCGTAAATTATACTCGTTAAGCCAAACGCATCCACCTATAAACATGACTGAGGTTGCATGGGTCGGTCCATTTGCAAAAATCGTCCATAAATTTTTACAGATCCCACGGGTACAGAAAAACAAACAACTCTCCCGCAACCCAGTCTCTGTACTGTACAGGTCAGCCCTCGCTTGAACGCTCAGATAGTCGTGCAGTGAGCAACTCCTTTCTTAATGTTCATAGAATTAATAGTTATGACAACACTTTGTTTCCATACTAAAATGAGTCTGAAGAGTTAGAAAATCAAAGTTAATTATGTTACACTCGATTTCTCCCCCCTTTCTTGATATTATGGGAGGTGAAAGGGAGGAAGGGGGAGGAGGCGAGGTCACGAAGGGCAGAAGGTAGACATGTTCGCGACACGCGGAGCAGTCAGACTACTTTGTAGGTGTCGGTACATCTCGGGGGAACCGCTTCACCGCAGTCAAAACAATTAATCGTTTAACGACAAAATGCATTTCAAACAAACTGTGACACTCCAAACCTTCGCTTCATGGACTGTGAAAATAATTTGTGTTGATATCTACTTTCACATCAGAAAATAATGTCTCAGTGGATTTAAGGGGACATCTGAATCCTACCGAAGAAAGTTTCTTTAGGTTAATTAATATCATACAAGGACTCGAACCCCAGTTTTGAACGTACAAAACTTTTGTGAAGATCATTCGAAAGGTTATCTGGTTGGGCTGACTGATTATTTAAATATATATGACCATTATATATATATATTACTAAGGGCATTCATTATATTGGGTGAGAATATATTTTTAAGATGCAGGAGAAGGCGAGATCGGAAGAGTGTGTGTGTGAGAGAGAAAATGTGCGTGGGTGAGAGAGAGGCAGAAAGAAGGAGTGTGAGAAGGGTTAATTAAAACATAAATCATAATATGACCAAAAAAAAAAAAAAAAAAAAAAAACAGTCTTAGGGGAAGGTGAAACGGGGGGAGGTTTCTCAAGATTTGCCCTGGTCTTCACCTGCCTGAGAACCGCTGCATCGTCTGGGACTACCTGCCTAATTGCTCTGACATAGCTTGGGGGAACGAATTTCAAACTCTTCGCACGAGAAATTCCAGTCTCGATGGAGTATCGTTCCGCGAATCAAGTCGCCAAGTGCGGGCGCCGCTTACGAAAATTGCCGAGTGCTGCCGAGTGCAAAGCCCGTGCGTGCGAGACTGGCGGCCGCCTCGCGGAGGTGAGCTGTCACTCCAGACCCCGATCGAAGCCGACAGCCTGTCGCGAGCCCCCTCATCACGCGCGCATGCGTCAATCACTATCAGGACGGGGCGGGGCTTAGCGGTGCTGTTTGGGTGAGTGTCGGGGGGGTTTGAGGGGGAGTGGAGGGGAATGGTGAGAGAAAGTTTTTCGCAGCTCGCTCCACTACTACCCCCCTTCTCTCTCTCTCCTCCTCACTCACACTCTCACCCCACCTTCGCGTTTTTGTTGTGTTTTTTTTTTTTTCTGACATCCCGCCTGACAGTCGCGCCAGCGAGGAGGGCTTTGGGTTTGTCGGCGTGTTAGCGACCGGATTTTTACGACGGAGACATCAAAGAGAGGGAACAAAGACCTACAAGGAGGGGGTAGAAATGTGGCGAGTATCGCGACAATGGGAGGGAAGCGGAGAGAAGAGACCTGAGGAGATCATGTGAGCGCCGACTGGAGGGGAGACAAGCGAACAGCACGACGTGCCCGGCTCGTTAGGTTTCTGTCACTGATCAGCCAAGCAGACTGTTTGCAAATAACCGCCACAACTCCATCGTCGCGTCACTTAATCTTCAAACACTTATCCTCCCTACCCCGCCTCGGTCTCCCTTTTATTATTGTTGTTAATAATAATGTCGTCTCCGACTTCAAGGAAATTTGATTCTTTCTGATTATTTTAGAAACAAAATAAACATCATTCTCTCTTGTCAGAATGGCATGTAAACATGTAAACACGAGATTATAAATATATCACATAGGTAGGGAGGGTACAAGGAGGTTGGGTGGTTGTGTCTACGTCATCATTCAAAATTGTACCGATTACCTGCCACACACAATGTTTTTAATTACTTTACAGGTATTGTGGACAAAAGTTCATTTCAAACCAACAGGTGAGAGGATGAGGTAGAGCCAGGTATGCGATGGGGAGGTAAATACTGTTTTCTGAAGCTCTGGCAAGATGGAAGCGTTACCTGTCTGAACATGAGAACGGAATGTGCGGACTGGAAGACCTAGGTGTGACGTCAGCCGCGGACCTGGAATGTTGCTGCTGCTGCTGGTGGTGGCGGCGGTGGTGGTGTTGGTGGTGGCATGTGAAAGATATGGATCTGAGGAAACTCGATGGCGGTTATTTTGCGCTCATCGGCTCGGGGGAGCAGCATGTCTCGTGACAAGGATATGCTCCGAGGGCAAACAGGCTGCTGGGTCTCCGCCACAAAAGCCGAGCTAACAGATTAGAGACATAGACAGAGGCAAGGTGAGGAGGCTAAAGCAGACGACACGCACATCTCAACATCCCTCGCCGCGTGCGAGGCGCATTCATCACACCCTCACCTCCCCCGGTCCCTAAAAACACGCCTATCGCCAACGCTCATTGGCCACGGCCGCGGCCGCCGTCCAATCGCCGAGCCCGTTCCTGCGGGCAAGAGTTAAGCGCCTTGGCTGTCGTCTGCGCTTGGCAAAGCGTGGGGGCCGAAAAGGCGAAAGACAGATCGCGAAAAAGGAGAAGAAGAAAGGAACGATGGTTTCCAATGAGTGAACACAAACGGGCGCGTTTGCATAAGCGCCCCCACCGATCTCCACTGGAGCTCGCTGAAGTGGCAGACAGAACAAGGCAGGCGTGATCGCGACAAACTGGGAACAAGCAGGCGAAAGGCAATGACGGGGGCTGCAGTCAACCCCTCCGCCGAACCTCGTCCGACCTGACGGCGACACCACTCCGTCCGGTTCTGGCGCTGATACAGATGTGAGGAGACTGGTGTCCCCCTCCACAACAGTAGCGAGTCACCTGCTCTGTCGCTGGCATGCACGTCGTCCTCTTCGTCGTCGTCCTCGTCGTCGGATTTGACCATCATCATAATCATCATCACGCCAGCCAGTGGTAATAAAGGAATCTTCAAGTGCGAGTACTCTTGGCCAGTGTGTGTGAGCGTGTTTGTGTTCGTGTGGGTCTGATGTTCCTGGGCCGTCGTCGTTCGAGAACAACTCAGAAAAATACAATAACGAGAGAGATTAGAAGGAACATCATTACACGAGTACAGAAGCTTAAAAAAAAGTGTGAGAAATGAAATAATGTCCAGGCTTCTTTAACTGGATGGAGTAGTAAGAAAAATACATGAACGAGCGCTGACGAGTGAGGGCCAAGTCGCTCAAGAACTAGAAAAAAAAAAAGCGAAAGTGGAATGTCAAATTACCCAACAGGATCTGATGACATATCCTGGAGTTCATGGGAGATTATAGCGGCTGGATTTGCAGGAGAAAGTGTCGGGTGTTGTGTCTCCTTCCTTCAGGTGTCGGCGATGGCGAGAGCTGGAAACCAAGCAATCGCTAAGAGCTGTGGAGACACCGCAACTAACCGTGCCAGTCTTCTGAAGTGTTAACCTGAGAAGTATACTGTGTCCGAACAAGGTGCTACTTATTCCAGTCATCATCAGGAGCAGCTGTTCTCCACAATTTCCCTCAACTTCTGCCCCGCCAAAACCCCAAACTTCACAAACTCGAAAAGACCTCGATAATTCATGATTTTTCCAGTACCTTCTCTCCTCTCCTCTTCTTCTGCTTTCTCCTCCTTCACCTCACCCTCACCTCTGGATCCCAGAATGGCTTTTACTCCCTTCCTGTTCCCTCGTGGGCCAGACTACCCAGCTATGAGCACCTTGCTGGCTCCGTCTCCCTTTGTATCTTCCTTGGGTTTACAACCCCCAGGGTTAGCTCCTATGCTACCCAAGTTGTCTGGAGGCCTGGGCAGAGGTCCACTAACTGCAGCCGATCTCTTAGGTCATCACTCGGATCACTTCCGGCCCTTGCGGGCGCTGGAACCGCCGGAACCGGAAGTACAAGACGACCCTAAAGTGGACTTGGAGAGCAAGGACCTATGGGAAAAATTTCATCGTCTAGGAACCGAGATGGTCATCACAAAGTCCGGAAGGTAAGCACCTTTAGATGACAGACAAGAGAACAGATAAAAAAAAAAAAACCCACACAAATGAAGTGAATGCAAAGATAAATGATGAAATACATAGTTAGATAACTTAGATAAAGGCTGAGACGAGCGCTGAGATCATGGAGAAGCTTGGAGTGGACTTCAATAACTTGAATTCATTTCTAAATGTTATCACATTTCAATGAACAGCGATACAATTAGGATCTGTGACCACAGAACTGTCTAAAGTATTTCTAACCGTCATTATTATCATCCAAGGGCGAATCTCCTCTTTCATTCCCTCTCATTTTGTTCACACTTCATTTATTTATCCTTACTTCTTTCGTTCCTTCCTGCCGAGAGTTTCCCGAGGTCGGCAACAGACATTACGGGATCATTTCCCTATCACAGAAATTTAGCCAATCAGTTTTACAGTTACGGATATCAGTCAGACCTCCACACATCATTTCTGTAATAATGTTAAACCACTCACTCACTCACTTGGATGAAGAAGGTTCCGAGGGAGTGGGAGAAGAAACAGTGTGTAGTGTGTTAGTTTTCTAAATACATCATGATCATGTTGATGTTTTCATGAACATTTTATCGCTACAAATGAAGTCTGATGGTATTTGTCAATATTTCTAATATTACCATCTGGGCATTAGTGAAATGCTTGTTGTGGTCGCATTTTGTACACACTTGAGACTGACTGTTATTTATAATTATTTAGTAATTTATTTAGCAATGACATTTAATATTTGGTTACTTTTCAATATCACTAGATAATGTAGACATCAAGACTACGGTTTGTGCACGAACGATGGAACATGTTAGTACTCCCTCACTAAACTTGATTAAATTATTAGAACTTATTATTACTGACTAGAGAATCTTTCAAGTAGCCAGTGCTGCAAAAGTTTACCACATTAATTTTGTATTAAATTCTGAGGATATAAACTGTAAAATTACAGAATATTTCATTGAAAGGAAAACAGAAACAGAATCAACAAATCCAGTGAGACAAAATGTTTGGGGCGGAGTAGGGGGACATGCCCTTCTGTTTGTATTGTTCTTTTGATTCTGACAGAATGATTAATAGAAAATCATTTAATAGGGTCTACTTAGGCACTTAATGTTTCGTCGTCACTTTTTTCTGAACGGTTTTGCTTAATATATTATGTGGATATACATATGTTAATTAGAGGCTGACATTTAAGCTTTTGCTGTCAGAAATACATAAGTACAGTGAAGTGATTTTCTTTCTTTCTTTCCTTCCTTACTGCCTGTTTCCGAGATAAACTTTAATGATGTCCCCCCTTCATCACTATGATACAAACATTTCATTAACATTTAGATAAGACAATTCCCTCCATCAACGACACATAACAGATTGTTTCACGTGGAACCGCAAGATCACGAGATTTTCATGTGTGAGAACCACTTACTCTCGTGAGATTTGAGTTTAAAACTGATTTGTAGTTGATAATGGAGGACAACTCGCCATATCGCCTGCATCAGGAATCTGTGCACAGGGAGAGGGTAGCCGGGTAGTCACGCTCGAGTGGCGACTACACTCCAGGCTGGAGGCTGCTCCTCCTTGTATAGTCTGTGGTAGCACAGTGAAGACAAGGTGGTAATTGGGGGAAGGGGAGGGGAGGTAAGTGGGTAGAGAATTTTGGTGCTGCATGGTCTGGTAAAATACTGACTAAGGATTGCTGGCATACTGTCAACATGTGAGTGTTGTGAAGCATTTCGTGCATAACTTTTATTTTTCTGTTAGCTGTTACCTATCTCAGGAGCAGATTGTTAGGTAGTTCACACACACACACACACACAGGAATTCACTCTTTTCTTTTCTCTTCATTTTCTTTTCTTTCAGTATTTTATCTGTCCTCTCTTTCTCTCTCTCTCACACACAATCACACGTGCTAGTCTCTTTTCTCTCTCTCTCTCAATTTTCCTTCATCTTTATCTACTTCATCTCTATCTTTTTATTTATCTTTATTCTATATTCTATTTCTTTTTCGTGCAATAAATTCAATCTCTTTCCGTGTCCTCTGTCTCTTTCTCTCTTTCTCTATTCTTACCTTTTATATTTTTTTTCTAACACACACACATACACTTACTTTTTGTAGCAAAAGTGTGTTCTAATACACTGAACCCACTGAATGATTTGCTATTCTTTCTGGCACGTTCTGATTATATTATTTCTCAAATGTAACAATTTATAGCTAAACAAAACATATTATTAAGCATAAAAGAGATTTTAATTTGTATTTACACATAAATAAATAATGTACAGAAAATAATTTGTATGTACATGATATTAATGAACGATGCTTCAAAAATACAAGTCGATATAAATATTCTTTTAGAATAAGAACGATGAATGCACAATATGGTGGACATAGCAAGTGATTTTAATTCAGATACACACTTCACACATACTGACAAGGAAGGTTTCACCAGTGTTTACATGCCATAATTATGTTTATTTGTCTGCTGATAGCGATAGGATAGGGACCAGGAATATTGGAGTAGAAGTGAGTAGGAAAGAAGTCCGAAAAAGAAACACATACTTTGCGAGATGATAGGATACGGTGGTAGCGGTTACATGCAGATGAATGCGCGGGAAGTGGATTCTTGAAAAAAAAGTTCGACAATCAAATCACAGTTGACTTGAGTTACAGTCATTAACACTCGGATAAGGTGTGGCTTTGTTTATTTGTAAACACTCGTACAATGTGTGGCTTTGTTTATTTGTAAACACTCGGATAGTGTGTGGCTTTGTTTATTTGTATACACTCGTACAATGTGTGGCTTTGTTTATTTGTATACACTCGTACAGTGTGTGGCTTTGTTTATTTGTATACACTCGGATAGTGTGTGGCCTTGTTTATTTTTAAACACAAGTATGTGTGGCTTTGTTATTTGTAAACACTTGGATCACGTATGGCTTTGTTTATTTGTTAACACTTGGATCATGTGTGGTTTTGTTTATTTTCAAACTCTGCGGCGATTTCATCTGTGTGGATATTTGCTCTTAAAGCTACATTTTCTTTCTCTCAACTACAATGTGACACGGAGGGTAGACAGGTGATAGTCATGACTACCATGGCTATGTTAGTGTGTGTGACGCCAAGGCCTGGAGAGTAAGACAGAGAGAGAGAGATGGAGGGAGGGAGGAAGAGAGAGGGTGAGAGCGGAGATGGAGGATGGAAAACCAACATTTGGAGAGTAAGGAACAACACGGTCAAATATTGAGCCAGCCCGAAGCATGGCGTCAATGGTGCCGCCACACAGCTGAGGCTGAGCTGGGTTTTCGTGTGTCTTTCTGGCTCAGAAACATGCAGCACCGCCCCGCGCCCTTCCTCCCTCCCCTCCTCCCCCTCCTCCACCTCCCACCCCCTCCCATCACACTGTGGCCAGCCTCTGTAGAGGATACCGCCCACTCTTTGCAACTTCTGTCAGTGTGCAGGTCTGTCTGGCTACTTGTCCGGCTTCCCACATCCTACCTTTCTCTCTGTCATTTATTTTCCATCCCAACCGCCCTCTCTCCCCCTTCCCCACCCGACCTTTTCGTTCATTCATCGACCTTTGACATGGAATAAACGCCATTGACGTTGTCTGTCTTCCTGTTTCATTTACCTTGTTATCGTAGTTTGTTTGTAGTTAAACCATTATAACCTTTCCTAGCGAGAGCGAAATGTAAAGAAAAAAACAAAACAAACAACACTAACTGCTTGTGCCATCAATCCATTAATTTAAAAAAATTGTCATTGTCCTTATGACAAATGTTGAGGCAGATTATCTCATGTCATCATGACAAATAAGTGTCGGACATCTTCCATCATGTCACCATGACAAATAAGTGTTTGGACACCTTCCATCATGTCAATCTGACAAATAATCGTTTGAACACCTTCCATCATGTCATTCTGACAAGTGTTCGGATATATTGGAAAACGGACCGTGTGCACACAGTCTCCGTCTCTCAAGCCATATTTAATGCAGCTTGTGTGTGTGTCGGTGTGTGGGCTGGGGGAAACTAGGGGAAGGAGATGAAAGAAAGAAGATAGAAAGACACAATAAATAAAATGTCATAGCTGATAATTATAAACAATATCTGGTTATTGTAATAACATTGACATGATGATATCCCAGTGTATAAAATGAACATTTCTCATTCGTGTTGTCACCTCCGGGGTGTAGCAGGCTGCCTCTCGGCTGCAACATTTGTAACAAGTCGCATTGCCACTGCCTGTCTCTCAGCTGTAAAAGGACATTTCCATTAATTATGCTATCATGCAGCTGGGGGAAATATTTGGCAGTAACTGATAATGGAGTTGAGTTTTCATGCCTTGGCTTGTTTTTCTGACGCTTATAAACTCTGGCTGTGTTTACGGTTGACTGCGGCTTTGTTTGCTGATATGATCGCCTTCCCAGAGAAAAAAAAAAAATCCTGACCCAGCCGGTTCCTCCTGTGGGAAATGAGGCATGAAATGATTCAAACTGATACCCAATTCATAATTCTTAACACCGCCAAACTGTGTTCCAAACGGGGCTTTTCCGGTTGTTTCGGGTAGTTCTGGGTAGCTTGTCAGTTAGATGTTTTAATACGTTTCTCGTAGACATTGGACCGATGGCAAGATAATAGATTCTCGACATGTGCTGGAGGCCACTAGGGAAGCTCAAAAAACACTCAACTTTACAGTGACCTTTAACCTGCCACCCCGATACCTCTTTACCTTATACCCAGCGAAAGGAATCAGATTGATAAGATCTTGTCAAAGAATGTGAACACTATAAACTTTGTATAACAGAACTGTTCTCTAAATTATGTATTTTTCTTTATTGCTTCACCGTTGTATAAATTATCCTTCATTGCTTTCATTATAAACCTGAAGGGGTTGAAGGAAATGGGTTGCAGTGAAGATGGCCGCGACTATTTAAACAAAATGAAGAGAAAGAAAGTACAATGACATCGGACTACAAGTTTTGCTTGTTTGAGGTCTTTTGGTTTTCATCATTTCATCAGTCTCATCGACTGCCATCCCCTTTCATCTACGGCCATAACGGTTTCTTTGTGCAATTCGTCGGTGAGGTGGCAGTGGCACAGTCGATGTTGTTGTGTATCCTCCCTACTTTGTTGTGGTGTAGGTCTTAGCACTCTGTCCATGATGATATCTGGACAAGACTATTCTGTCTGTTTTTTTTTAAACTGATTATTAACTCATCTGCTTTTATCACAGATTAATAAAGACATTGAAGATATGTTGAACTTTAACTCATAAACATTTCAATATGTGAAAAGATGCTTCAACACTGCATTTGCTATTTTTTGGCTATTGTGATTAGTTGGATTGACCTGATACTCCTCCTAGAAAGAAACAATGTGTCTGCAAAAGATTATTGTATCAATGTTTTGACAATATACAAAGCACCAGACTAAACGATATAAGTAAGCAAATAGGGTGAATGACAGCTTGATCTTGTGTCGAAATCATTATGGCATCATGTGATCTGTTTTGTGACTGGAATAATGGTGTGGATAGGAGCCTTTGCTGCCTTGATTATAGTTTTTATTATTTATTATCATTATTTGTAAAGCACCATAAGCTTTCCGATATGGCGGACGGCGCCATATAAGTGTATTTAAGTATTATTACTACAATACATACATACATACCCTAAACTACTCATGTTCAAACATCTCTAAGCTGACTTTCCGAGACACTTTTGGCCTGGAGACAATTTTACAAGGATGAGTTAAAATATAACCAGTTGGTAAAGGCATCCCAAGAGAAACAGAAAGGACATGCTACAGATGTTCTGAATCGTTTCCTCTAAAAATTTGGGGTTGTATAGCAATCATTAGCCAACAGTCGCCTCTAAGCACACAGGTTTCCAGTGATACAAGGAGGGGGTCGTATTTTTGATTGCGATTGAAGTCCCTTCCAGTCTCCTAAGTGCAATCGTGGATCTTGGGATCATGCCACACACAGTGAAGAACTGAACGAAGTAAGAGAAGACTGGAGTGAGAGGATCCTTTTTTTTATATACCAATGGTACGTGCTAGGTAACGAACAAGGTAAGATTTTTTCCCATACAGTAAGAGTGCAGAAACATGGCAACCTCCGACAACCAGTCCGCAGCTGTATTTTAGAGATAACTGTAAGTAAACGGTTTATTCGCAACAAAAACTTGAGAGCAAAACGATTCAAAATGTCGGTATCTCATTTCAGCCCAACTTGATCGTTCACTTGCCTTTTCCTGTAACTCTGAGGCGCCGAGGGTACGAACATGTCATGTTGTAGACTCTTTCATTATGTACCAATCTGACTGGTATACAACACAGTCGACTACGTCATCGTCAGATTTACCTCAATTTTTTTTTTTTTTTTGTGGTGAATTTTTGTTTCGTCTAGTCTTTTTATTGAAATGTCATATCTCTCGCTGTCCTGTAGTCTGTCCTTGACAACGGTCAACAGTTAAAGTGTTTTGCAGACGGGTTCCAAGCATGACTGGATAATATGTTTTCTTTTTTTCTGTGCTTCATTTCATTTACTTTCTCTTGTTTCCTGCGAAGCATATTTGATGAACGAGAACAAACAAACAAAAAAAAAACAAAAAAAAAAAAGTGACTGTTCTGAATGTTCTGCGTGTTTGTGCAATCTTTTAAGCATTGTGATCACCCGAGTCTGCTATCAGGTCTTGCCAAACAAAAACACCAACAAAGAAATATACAGAGACATTAGAAGTATCGACAAACAGAAATAATAGGTAAAAAAAAAATACTCAGAGTGAAAGAGAGAATCATGGAGACACAGACCGCATTAAAACAACTGAAAGATTCAGTCTAGTCGAGGTCGGCCACTGCATCTCATCATCATTTCCAGTCAATCTCCGCCAAGACTGCACACTACTGTGTCCAGCATTGTTGCAGTTGTAAATGTTATTGGTTATTCTTTGTATAATAACACTCAAAATTTCCCTCATAAATTATCTGTCAATAATCATTTGGTCCTAAGCTGAGTCCATTACCGTGATTCACTTGCAATGTTTATCACAATTTACAATTTGTCTCCACGTTAAATTTATTTACTTCTAAGTCGGAAATGAGGAATGAAAAATATGCACGAGAAGGCTTTATATTATAGAACCAACTTCAATCCCTGTCTTATTCCCTGTTGTGTTGGTATAATTTATTTCTTTGTTTCTTTATTCTTTGTTTAAGATTCGAAAAAGTATGAATGCCTTTCATTTAAAATAAAAGTGCGTTAATCAATATGGGTTGCATGGTTTCAGAAAAAATGTCGAGTACGCTTTAAATAAGTGTTAAATTTCAAATTTTTTTATCAGTTTATGGAGAGAAATAATCTATGCTCACTACCCTGAAATGTGCCTCATGCGAGTAACCGATTTATGTTCATCGACTGCTGTCAGTTTGTTTTATTATTACTTTAAGTGATTCAAACAGTTTAGAGTACGGGAAAGAAAAAATAAATACAGGTTTATCTCAGGTATTGAGAGATAAAGTAAGGAAAGATTTATCACCAGGAGCGAAAATAAATAATAGTGTATCGTAGATGAGAGAAACCTTGCGATGGCTTATCTCGAGTTTATCTTCAGAAACATTACAAACAATTTTGAATTTCAAAGCAGTGTTTGAGAAAGAAAATGTGAGTTTATGATTTAAAAATTCAGGCAATGTTGATTTATCACAGTGTTTCTTATTGTCTAGCACGGACTAATGCTCGCGCTCGCGCGTGCACGCACACACTGTCAGACACAACAGTTTAGAAGAATTGACTAATTTACAAGTTAATCTGGTAAAGAATTCACTCATTGTCTTAAACAGTACAAAAACATTTTGCAATCATGCCATAACTGATATTTGAACCATCTTCCTTCAAAAAATAAAAGAAGTGTGAAATGAAAAACAATCTCATGATCAGTATTTTTGTCAATAGAATACATGAAAGGATATATTTGTTGAAGACCTGTTGCCTTGATAATATGTTTATTTATGTTTCTGAGGGTGTTGTGGTTCAGTTGCATTTGTTGAACGAAGATTTAAGTTGACAGAATTAATCTCTTCCAACGATCATAAGCAGTCAGCCTCTGTAAATAAATCCTGTCAGCCTATATTTTGTCAGACCATGTAATTCGACAGACTTCTTTTGATTGGCAAATATATTCAGATTGGAATGTTTACGAATACAGGTGGGTTTTTTTTTCTTTAAATAAAAAAGGCGGAGCTAATGTGTGATTAAGTGCTAGAAAGAGCCACAAAGAAGAGAATTAGAAACTCCGAAATAAAGAAGTTGAGACCTGAACTCACTGCCTTAGAGAAGGGAAGAGGAGACTAGAATATATTTTATCGGAGAAGAGAGGTTTGTAGTGGAGGAGGTGACCCATCGTGACGAAACCTCTTTGTCATTTGTTGCCTCCCCCTAAATCAGTCAGGTGGCACCTGTTGCTGTTAGCTTCTTTCTTCCTTTTTCGTACTTCTTTTTCTTTCCTTCTATTTCTTTCTAGTTCTTCGTTTTTTCCCCCTTCCTTTTCATGACCAATCACTTTATTACATTGACGAATTTCTTACTGAAACTAATACAGCAATTAAAAAAAATAACATTCATGAATGTTGTAATAATTTCATTTTTTAAAAACATTCCAGAAACTTTTTGAAACTGTTTTACAGCATCTTTATAAAATTTAAATTGTGAATGTGAGTTCATGCAGCTGTTTGAAAGGATCAAAGAATTTCTGAGTTTCCAAGGTATATAAAGAATAAATATTATCATAATGGGAATGTGCAGACTAATTAGAAAAGTAAGTAAACAAGACAGTCCGTCAATAGTCACTTACCTGTGTCTGTATGTCTGTAGGTACACATGATTATCTTCAACACTTAGTTTTCAATTGGCTTTAAGTCTAGCCCTGAAGATAAGAAGACGAGAACAGAGAAAGCCGCAATAAAACTGCTTTAAATTTAAGACCTGTACTCGAATGCCTCGGGAGGAGAAGCAAGGGAGATTATTTATACAGCACATGTGAAGGTGTGGGCATTTGCATGGAGTCGTGAAGCACTAGTCTCACCCTCCCTTGCCCCGGCTCTGACGCAAGTGGTGGGTCCTCAAGGTGACAACATTCATCTTCCAAACGTTTACACTGACGATGTGTCGATGTGGTCGTTGGTGCTGCTGCTGAATTATACGGTCCTCCCGTCCCCAACACACGTGCTCTCTGTCCTCCACCGGTCCCCGGGTCAGCGCCCGCTTCGCGTTTATGGGCGCATCTGTGACCAGGATCAGGAGCAACCTTCTTTTTTCCTTGCCACCGAGCTGGCGAAGCAGTCCAACGGTTTTACAGTTTGTGAGCAGAGTGCAGACTCTGTCGCTGAAGATCAATTCAGAAAAAATGACAACAATTGGCTTGGCAGTAAGATGGCGCCGGTGTCTCCTTGGCCACAAAGGATGCTTGGCGGCCTGATGAAATCGTTTTGTAGCCGAGGCTGTTTGAGAAAGAACAGTTTTATTTCAGGGCCTGTCTGTACTCCACCATTTTAGGTTTATCTGAACAAAAGGGTACAACAAATGGTTTATCTGACCAGCCCAAATTGTTGGAAGATCAGGTAAGCTAGTTTCGCTGACGTGTCAGGATTTTTTGAGCACATCCTGTGATACTGTGTCTAAAAAAAGCTCCGGTACATTTTATCAAACCAAATCGTCTTTTCATTACTTTTTGGCGTCGAAGATATAAAAAAAGTTCCCCAAAACTACAAACCGATACTTTAAGGTCCAAATTATTTGTTGAAAATCTTGTATACCTTTTATTTCTGTACAGTAACCTTTTTTTATTTTTTAACTTCAGCGATCCCTTCATCCTCATTTTCTATCCCTCTTTCTCCTACTTCCGGTTCGTCTTTTCGAGAAGCCGATCTAACGTCACTCAAGCAGCGATAATGCTCGCAGGCACATGCGCAGAGCCCTCCTGTGGCGTCCTCCTCGACAAAAAAGCTGAAATCAGCCTTAAAAGGACCGCTCGGATTTCAAAGAACGAGGGCTTGCGGCACAATCTATGTTACTTTCACACAGCGACGTGCTTTATGAATATTTAATCACTTGTCAAGCATACTTCTCTGTTATCGATTGTAATTGTGGACACAAGATGCAAGGTGATGCACCCAAGACGCACGTCCTCGCACGTGCAGTTTGTAACGATCACTGGACTGGAAACTGCCGAGGACGACTTTCTGTCCTGTGGCAGGTATTTCATAACTTCAGTTATTTCTAGAAAACAAATATCACAGGTACACAACTGTGTATGTAGTCGTTTATAAACAAGTGGATTGATGGAAAGAGAAAAAGAGAAAAATAACACGCACGCACGCAGGCACAGAGAGAGAGATCAGAGAAAATTTTATCCACATTTTCCTCGTCGGCGTGGGTCTTTTGTTCTTGCATGTCAGCCGCGAGAATTGTATTTAATTAGACAGACATTTAACGGGCACGGGCCTTGAGGCAAGGTATAGGACATTATTTAATATTTATCGGATCATTCTGGAAATAATTTGTTAATATTGGCACTTAATGTCAGTTGGGAGAAAGCAACAGTACAAAGAGCAAATTGACACAACACTCTCGAACTCTTGCTTGTTAAATTAATTCGTGGATGATGATGATGATGATGATGATGATGAGGAGGAGGAGGAGAAGGAGGAGGAGAAGGAGGAGGAGAAGGATTTCGCACAGTGTCACATGTGAGTGGGATCAGTGAGCATACTACATTCAAGGAAAAAGCATTAAAATATTTTAATTAACACAATGAAGTGGACGTGAGCGAGGGTTGCAGGTCAAGTCTAAGCAGCTGGCCCCGAAGATTACAGTGCAGGTCATCAAGAGAAACTACAAGCCCAGTCCAAACAGATATAATCCACTACCATCGGCGTTTGCAGCCACGCGCGTAGGTTGACGGATAGGGTTGTCAATAAACGTTTGATGCGGCACCTGCAACCAACGATTCGCCACCCGCGCAAACCTCGACAAGTTATGGCAGCACGGAGCCCTAGAGGCCGATGAGCTCTCTTGTAACAGGAGGTGGGAAATTATGACAAAGACGGGTAAAAAAACCGCCTTTTTATTAAAAAAAATATGAATCCAATATTCAGAGGGTAAGCGGAACGGTAGCTGGGGAAAACTGGGGTTTGGCCGTCACACCAACTGTCACTAACGAGTTTCAGATATTTATTTACTTCTACGCCCCTCGACAACTGTTAAGAAAGATTAAAGCCATTAAAGAAAAATTTTAAAAGATTTTTTTTAAAATCAACTTGTTGTCCAGTAGTGCAGTGGTTTTTTAAACGCTTACTTTTCACCCCTGCAGTTAGACGCCCTGGGTTCAAATCTCGTCGTGGGACGCTGTCTGTGACACAAGTTGTCGTGTACACTCTTTGAGAGGCTGGCGTCGGGGGTTTTCATCTATCATCTCTTTCTCATCATAGTGTGAAATCAGCACAAACTGAAGTATTTTCCCCCATTCAAAAGATTTAACAAACTAACCAGCCTATGTCCACAACATTCATCGAGCAAAAAGGATGAAAAAAGAAACTAAGTATAGAGGATGTCAATACGAGATTGTTTATAATCTGGGTAAGATTCAGCCACGAGATTTACCTTGATGAACACGAATATTTTTCTTCCTGTACCGAAACCCTCTTTGAAGTCTGACATCCGCTGACAAAGGTGAGAGGAGATGGTGGACAGACAGGTCTGCAGTTTGTGTATCGTGTAGGCGACTAGTGTTCCTCGTGTTACGAGGGTTTACATCTTTGTTTTAGTCTGGCAAAAGGGTGCATACCCGGGAATCGAGAAAGCTGGGCTGGCAGCACGCGCACACGTGATCTGTGGAAATCGGCGAACGTCACTTTGCCACACCGTGTAATAGACCGAACTTTGGGCGAGGGCTCCATCGTGCTCTTGCACGTTCTTTTTAGTATTATTTTTGTCTTCCTTTTTCATTCCATTTTGTTTTCTTGTGATTGTTTGCCTTGTTTTTGTTGTTGTTTCTTATTTTTGTGCTATTGTTTTCTTCAAAAGAATTAGTTGATTTGTTTGATGAGAAAATGGAATGGTATGAACGAATTCCAGATGGTTCTATAAATGCAAGAAAAAACAAAATTAAGCAACGAAGAAAGGATGGTAAGCAAACAAAACTGTACCCTATTCATAGATCGTTGGCTTTCCTAATGTTGTCAGAAATCCCAGCCGCTTATATAAGGAGAAATAATAATCTTTTTGATTTTTTTCTTACTATCTAGAAGTTAAAGGTCGCAACCCTTTAATGACAGAAGAGATGACCGGTAGCGCAGTGATACGACGCTCGTTTGTCACGACTACAAGACGACTCGTTGGGTTCCTAGGTTCACATCTAGGGTCAGACTAGCATATTTCCTCTCTCTGAACCAACCAGCCAACAAGCGACTGCTGCGGGCAGTTCGTCGAATAATTATTCCTACTGTTTCTGTCAATGGCGCTAACCACGTGACTTCATCGACTTCAACCCAACGTCATGACGGAGAAACAACGTTACGACTCAATTTTGCGAGAAATAGTTTTTTCCATTACCATTCCATTACTTTCTGCATTCTTGAATGTTTGGCTTTGGGCGATGCCTGCAGCTGTAAAGTTGGATCAACCTGTAGTTTGATTTTGATATTAACCTGTAGTTTGATTTTCATGTTAAGAGATAGAATATCTTTCTATATTTCTAATCTGTTGCTTGACTCTGGACGGCGGCCTTCGTTGTAACCTGGATGAACCTGTTGTCACCTTCTTCACTGTCTTCACGAGGTGCGCATGACGCTCGTGAGACTACACGAGTGCCAGTCATTACTCAGCCATGACTGCAGTACCAGTTTCAGAAATAATTATACGCACATTTGTATAGCTCATCTCTCTACTATAGAGCAGCCTCAATGCACTGTACACAAATAAAAACAAATGACAAGGTAATAAAGAGTCGAATCACAGACACATCACATGTGCACCACTCGCAGTCGAGAGAAAAAAAAAAGTACACAAAATAATAAAAACACACACACGGACGGACGAAGCATAACATGCAAACTTTATGTCTGTAAAATAACATTCGACCGTTAAATGCCCGAGACTTCCCTGCTGACCACAGGCTGAGCTTATCCTACATCCATTTTGAACAGTTTCGACAAAGTTACGTACCTTGGAATCTGTTACATAGTTAACTTTGTCAATGAACAGCCTGTGAAATCCATATTACTGTCACCACCACCACCACCACCTGTGTATTTTTCAAACCTATATTTTTTTAACTCTATAAATAGCTCCAGAGTCTCATTGATACTTTAATGTTGATTGGCACGCGCAGCCTTGTATCGATGTGAACACAATACACATGAACTGCGTGTGTGCAAGCACGTGTGTTTCGCAACTAAAAACCATTCACAACAGGACAAATTTAGAAAAAAATGTTTAAATAAGTTTAAGAAAGTTCTTTCAAACTTCGACCATATTTTTCCAGTTTAAGAACTGATATTTTTTCACTGGCATTTTGCGATGTGATAATGTGAACTTATCAACACAATTAAAGTGAACGAGGGTTTCGCCATTTCCGCTCATGCATACTTCGTAATTATAGGGTTGACATCTCGGTAGTTTTCTGTTGTCAACCGATGAATTATACCACGGAGATAAGTGATATATGGGTTGATTAATTTGATTGGGGTCCATTCTGCACACGTTACCCATCTCGCATCCACCCGCTAAGTAAAGTAGCTGACAAGGCTTCCAGAATCTCGTACTGTCTCGTTCTCTCCTACTGTATCTCTTTCTCTTGTTTTTTCACTTTCCTGTCTCGTTCCTTCTCCCTCAGAACACAGATTGCCTGTTGTGAACCAGAGGAACTACCGCCTTCAATCCTGATGCCGTTAGTCTAGAGTTACCTCCCATGCACGTCTGTCAGGTGGTAGGGGCCAGACTGGACGGCACGTGACGTTAATAATGTGATTACAAAGAAAAGACCTCCAGACAGCTTCAGCAGACGCTACCGAGCAGGCGAAGGGAAGAGTCCGGAGGATGGGATCATCACCGAAGTCTTCGTCAATTTGCTTCTTCTTCTGCCGCTCTCCGTCTTTCATCTTTGCCCCCAGCCCACCCCTCAGCCTCCTTCGCTCGACCTGCGGAGTCTGGCTAACGTATCGCCATCATCAGCCTCGCGATTAGCCCTATCAGCTGTTGTATATGTTCGTTGGCGGTGTAATTAAAGGACACTCGCTGTTATCACTGCTCCCCTGGCGCCCTTGTCGGTGGGTTAGATGATAGCAGAACGACAACAGACAACGAGTACGTCGCGGACGGCGACCGCGGAGTTGTCGCTGGCGTCCAAAAAGCGTGGACAGTAGGGAATGAGTGGGTGGAGGAGTTGAGGGAGCGGGAGGGAGAGAGAGAGAAGGCGTGGAAATATGAAGGACTGAGAGTTATCTCCCATCTCGAGTGACGTCTTCGCACTGAGATACTTCTCAACCACTTTAGTGCAATTACGCCTACTTGATATGTTGAGAGAGATCGGGTGGAAGCTGAGGCCTAGAGAAGCAGGGGAGGTGGGATAGGTAAGGGGAGACATTTCTTTCTCGTTGTTGGCTTTTTTTTTCTTTTGGCAATATTGTGATGCCGGTGATAAATGTTTTAGCTGAAGGCTTACTTTGATTATGATGGGGTTGGGGGCAAATATTTCAACAGTTGTTACATGTTTTATTGATTTTATTCATTTAATTCAAATAAATTTTGATAGTCCTGTTTGTGGTCTTCATTTGGAGAAAACTATTATTGATTGGAAAAACACGCCGTTGTGGATATATTTATTTATATACTTTACTTTCTGACCTGGCTGCTAGTTTGCTGGCAGGTTGAACATGGTTAAATAGTTTTCATGTTGGATTCTCGACTAAACGGTTTTTAGGGAAATAAACGTTGATTTTGTCTAAGTTGAATCGTCTTATTTTATTCCTGACTGATTATCCTTCACGAAAATTAAAATATTTGTGGTCCAAGTGGACACTATTCTTAAAACGGTAAAAGTATAGCGACATTTCGTTCCAAAAAAAAAAAAAAAGTGTGAAAATACAATGCAGTTTACTGTGAAACCCTCCTTTCTACTATCACCTTCAATGCTATCAATGCTAATTGGTGGATAAGTTCGTTTGATTAATTATTATCTCTCTCTATATATAATAAATAAAAGATTTAATGTGCACAATGAATTGATATTGCAAAGTTGACGCCGTAGAAATGCTGTCATTATTACTGTCATTAATACTGAAGTGGATAAAAGAACACAGACAACGAGAGAAAACATCTGAAATATGTAATTACTTCTTGCATGTAAAAGAAATAAAGCATAAAATCAATATTTACAATATGTATTTATTATTCTATTATTTATAGATAGGTTCATTTTTTGTCAGTTATTTATCAATAATGTATCTATGGTGTATCCATAATTTATCTGCTATTTAAAACTAATAAAAATATAAGTAATAAAAATAATGTTATTTAATCAATGTAACATTACAAGTGGTGAGCAGCGATTTCTCTAAACATCAATGAAGAATAAATAAATAATGTTCGAGAGAAGTACTCTATTCATAAACGGTAAAACTAGACTAAAACTGTCTGGAATGTAGGAACCATGCACACAGATATTTATGAAGATGATGCAGACCCTGTGGTACACCAATACGGTAACCTGAGAGCAACTTCGCAATGTTTGAGGGACACACTTTTACCCCCGAAATTAAAACAAAAACAAAACAGAAAAAAACCCACTATTACTTCAATGACCCATCGGGAAACATTGTCAGCCAACTGAAAAATAAATAGAAAGTTCCATTTTCGTTTATCTTCATTCCCAATATCTTCTCTTGCTTCTGCTTTGAACAATCCACTTCCAGCCATTTGTTTGGTCATCGTTGAAAATCGAAAACATAACGGAAAACACTTGTTATACAAGATTTTCCTTTACACCCACACCAGCTACCCCCACCGTTTCCTAGCTGCCTTAAAATAATTATGAAAATGAAAATTACGAAGTAATTAAAAAAAAATAAATAAAAGGGTGAAAAGGAAAGTAAAATTCAATAAAAGAAACTCTTGTGGCAGTCTCCTTCCCTCCTTCCTCAGCCTGTCAGCGGTAATCAGTTATTGAGTGTGTGTTTGGAGTCGATTTGTCTGGTCTTTGTAATTTTTATTTTATTTTGTTTTTGCATTTGAAATCGTTAATATTTTTGTAACCGATAAATGGCTACTGAAAACATGAGTTGAGTGCTGATTGTATGGTAGTAAATTCTGCGCTGTTTGAAGATTTTATTTCACTTGTTTCCTATTCAATCTTTGATAGTCTCAGGGTATAAAACACTTAATATGTGAGTGTATTTTTAGACACACAACCACCCACCCACACACACACACACAGACTGTTTTACCAGAGTTATGAGTTTGACATTTTGCTAATTGTTATTTTCTTATTAAAATCGACGAAAATATTCTGGACGATGTAGAAGCAAATACTGACATTCAAGAAACTTTGCATTATTATGTAGAGAAAGTTGTAAATTTTTTAATTTAAAATAATGTTATATGAGTTACAGTTACTGGAAAAATGTGAATATATGATGACTTCGAACCTTGATGCTTATATTACCAGACTTGAAAAATTAAGACCTGTGTACCTTGTGCGATCTTTGCTACAACCATTATCTAATATAAAATCTGTCACAACTATTATCTATTATAAAATTTGTCACAACTAATATCTAATATAAAATCTGTCACAACTATTATCTAATATAAAATCTGTCACAACTATTATCTATTATAAAATTTGTCACAACTATTATCTAATATAAAATTTGTCACAACTATTATCTAATATATAATTTGTCACAACTATTATCTAATATATAATTTGTCACAACTAATATCTAATATAAAATTCGTCACAACTATTATCTAATATAACAGAATGGCATGCTGGTTGTGATGTGGTCAAAGTAAAAGTCAAAGTTCAAGACCGAGGGTTCACTCAGACAGAGAGGACCAGAACAGTTTTCAGGCGCCGGATGTATTGGACCTGCCAGCTGCTGTGAGAAATGTTGACTTCTTTCCTCAAAGCTGCTCAATCGATCACAGGCCAACATCCAGCTTCATCAGCTGCACGGCATCGAGCTTGGGGCATGCTTAAAAATAGAGCTCGACCGCCTGAGAAAAAAAAGAAAAAATTCGCGACATGTGACATAAAAAAAAAATCCCCGGATGAGGTCAACACGATGCCATAAACGCCGTTTTCCCAACAGTCAGAAGCGCATGCGCCGTGACGTCACGGCGTTGGTGGCCATCCGATACTTTTGGTATTTGTCAGCGAACTTTTTAGCCGACATTTTTCGAGCCTAAAGAGATCAAAATATCCGGGGAGACCTATGATTAACGGGACCCAAATGGCGAGGAAGGTTGTAAAAGTCGCAGAAATGATAATCCACGTAGCGGTTATTAGGACCGTTATCATGACCGTTCATTCAGAAAGCAGAGCACGGCATCGTAAAGCTGACAGCAGCAACAGACCCTCTCATTTTACAAGGAGTGCTGTGGGTGGGTGCGTGCATGCGTGCGTATGCTGCATGTGCGTGTTTGTATGTGTGTGCATGCGCGCCGCGGAGCCAGACCGGAAGAAAAAGATTTAAAAAGCTCGCGAAGGATAGATGGAAAGATATTGAAATCAAATCGAAATCGAACGAGAAGCAAAGCAAGAAAGAAGGGACAAACAGTTGATAAACGACACGAGTAATGACAATGACAAATGACAGAGATAAAATAAACTTATTTGATGTACAAACTATACACTTATTTATTTCTGTATTTATTTTACGAAACCTTTATTTTTGAGAAAGCAAAATTCATCCAAAAATATCTCAAATGTTGTATTTCCAGGCGCATGTTCCCGCCGTTCAAGGTGAAGGTGTCGGGGCTGGACAAGAAGTCCAAGTACATCCTGCTGATGGACATCGTTGCTGTCGACGACTGTCGCTACAAGTTCCACAACGGCAAGTGGATGGTGGCCGGCAAGGCTGACCCCGAGATGCCCAAGCGCATGTACATCCACCCGGACTCGCCCAGCACGGGTGAGCAGTGGATGCAGAAGGTGGTCACCTTCCACAAGCTCAAGCTGAGCAACAACATCTCAGACAAACATGGATTTGTGAGTAAAGTTTAGTGTTGTCAGTGTGGTTGTTTAGTGGAAGTATTTGTATACAAGATAGGGTGGTGGCTCAGGGGAAATGTTTTGCACAATTTTAGCGGGGAAATAACCGATCAAAAAGCTACCAACCGATGAAGAAAAATACATCAGTATATAAAAAGACTCAGGCGACATTTAACCAAATCATTACAACAGCGAACGTCCACAAATTCAAAGTACTGTATTTAAATGTCAATATAAATAATCCCTATTTTCCTTTATCTTTTTTCTTTTTAACAGTGAACTATTTTAGTCAACACTTACCTTTCGCTGACAGTGTGTCGATTCCTTGTGAAATTATTTTAGTTGATTTAGGTAATTACACTCATTTATTACCTCTAATTAACTATTTCTCAAAGGTCAATTTTCGTTTTTTTTCCTAAAAGTGAATATTCGCGAAAAAGAGACTACCTTTATTTTTGTTTATAGTCAAAAACATATTCATTACAAGCATCGTGCACAGGTTGATTTGATTGTGAAGACCTTTGGCAGGACAATGTTGTCAGCAAACAAGGGTAGGAACAGTTCCACGAGGACTGGGGGTCATTAGTTCGCCATTAGTCATCAAGACTGACAAAGAAACACAAGACAAAACTGGATGCGAAATGGCAACAGTAAACAGTAAACAGCTTGTTGGTAGGAAGGGGAGGATGAGTATTGGTGTTTTACGCCAGCAGCTGGATAATAGGGGAAGGGATAATTGAACAACACGAGGATACAGCGACTGGGGTGGTGGGAGATGATTGTGGAGGGACAAACAATTCTTGTCAGTAAGGGTTGGAGCGAGAGATAAAAATATATATATAATAACTGAGGGATTTAAGTGATAGATAAATGAGACAGAGATTGTGCTCATTCCTCGTTTCACGGTAATTAAAATTTAAGTTATTAATGAAAATAATAAATCAGGAGTTGTCCTCCTCTGATACTCTCCCCTTACCCCCAAATTTCTTACCACACACACTTTCTCTCTCTGGTCTCCAGTCAGAAGTGCTGCCTGTCCTCTTCTGGCAGCAAATATAAGCTTCGGTCGTGGGCCTCCCATGTTTTAGTTCTCTTTTGATGTCGTCATCCTCCGACACTTCCGGTCTCGGCGCGTCGCCTCGGCGCTGTCTTTTCCGCGTACGTGAGGATCTTCAATGGCGACGGCCACGACCTCGCTATCTCCAGAGTTTGTTTTGCCAGCGGCTTCGTCTTATGGTGTCAACCTTTTGTTACCCTCCCCCACCCAACTTTTCTTTCTCTCGCCGTTTCTCCACGACACCGTTCAAAGCTAGAAGTAACGGGTACAGGTGAAAGGGGTGTAGTGATATCTTTTGTTCCGCAAACAGCCCGTTGATTGTTCACAACCGCTCAGATGCCAGCACACAGCTCGCACTGTCTCCAAAGTATACATCATTTATGATTGGTCAATAAACTGTCTTTTGTCGTGCATTCAGTTCGCTTCTCTTTTATTCAAATTTCGGAAGCGTTTTCGTCCGCTGCAAGTGGCGGCTTGCGATCTGGCTGGCTGTAACATTTTCGCTGGGTCTTCCTCAAAGAAATGATGTCTGTTTGTCGAGCGTGTCTATCTGGGATTCTTACTCCAGCGGCCGTCGATTCTCTTTGTTTCTGCCAATATTGTCGCACGTCACCCTCTGTGTCTTTGCCTCACTCACTCTGTGTGCGCTTGTGTGTGTGTGTGTGGGTGGTGGTGGTGGTGGTGGGAGACGGTTACGTGCGTGTTCGCTAGTGACTTGGGAGAGACAGGAAGAAAGAAAGAAAGAATCAGAAGAGACGATTTTTTTTGTTTGTTTCCATGCGTTAATTAGCAAAACCAGTGCGCACTCACACAGTTGAAACAGAAGCGATTTTATCTTTAAACAAAATCCCTTTCGATGCATTTAGAGTTAGGGTGTGTAAACATTCTTACCTATAATTCCTTGTCGCTCTGTCCTTTCTCACGCTGTGCTGCGCCTTGTGTGAATATTGATACGTGTGTGTCTGCATTAGTGCCCTCAGCCGCGCGTGAGAAACACACACAAACACCCGCACGTGCACACACACATACACTTTATATACATGTATTATTGTTAAGTTTTATTTTTTATTTATTTATTTTTTAATTTTTTTTTATTTTATTTTTTTTAGTGTTCATGAAATATGAATTGCCCGGTCTTTTATTTCAACAAAAGTTGTAGCTGTTTTATAACTCTCCTACTCAATGCGCACGCGCATGCGCAGGCACACATACACACATCACCAGTGTCCATCTGGCGATTGTCTTTTCCTCCAGCGCCGATCGTCACCTCTTGTTTCTGTACCCGAAATATAGTCACATCAGGAAAACGATATCCGCGCAATGCTCACGCACATGTTGTCGAGCGCCGTCTACGGAGCCTCAGGAACGGCAACTCTATCCGCGACAGTTGCCCATTATCGGTTCGATTGCACCAGAATATGCCGCCTTGTCGTCAGCGGTGAGGACTGTCATCGATTATCGATGACACCGAGCCGAGACGCGCGTGCAGAAGTGAGTGGGAGAGCAGGAGTCCTTGGAAGTGGTGGTGGTGGTGGTGGTGGTGGTGGGGATGGTGGTGGGGTGGGGAGTCGATAACTCTTGTTGGCGAGCTGCTATGCTGAGGAAGTGTGTTGCCGGGCACGTAGAACGGACATGAAGAACCTGGCCATGGTAAAAGACAGGAGCTTCAACTGGTTGGCTGTCTGTCTTTGGCCTTTAACCTTTCTTCCATCCACTGTACCTACTTTACCTACCTGCCGGGCCTCGTGTTTATGAAGTACGTGTACCCAGCCTCATACCTGAGGTGAATATGTTGGCTACCCGAATGGACGAGCAGGTTATTTATAAGGAGGGTTCTTTAGCTGAACAGGAGTGCGATAACAGCAGGAGGGATGGATGAAACAAAATGACACAGAGACAATGTATGACAAGCGTCTTGTCAACAATCTGACTGGAATTCTAGCCAATGACTTCCACCCACTCCGACAGAAATTCTCATCAAACTTGTTGACAGCACTAGTAAGCTTCCTATAGCTAGCGCCGCACGGTATCTGCTCTCGTTTATACCGGATGCAATCCAATTATCCAATCAACTCATGGCCAGGACACGCACATGAATCCAGATACCCCATACCACCCGGTGTCATGCCGGAGCGACCTTGTTCTAGACTTTTCTATGATGCCATACCCGTCTCTTTGTTTTCCTGTTGTGAGTGACAATAAGAATGAGTACAGATTTCTAAAGCTTGTAAAAGAGACTAAAAGTGCCGGTGTAAATGGTTACAGATGGAGAACTAGAACTTCATGTCGACATTTTATATTCTTTTATAATCCATGTTGACGTTTTATTTATTATAAATATAATGGGTAGACAACTATTTCATTAAAATGATTTATAAAGATGTTTTGCTTTAAAGATTTAGGTATAATGTTCTCTTATGTATGTTAAATATGGTAGAGAGGCTAACTGAATGACGCATGCGCAATAGCACCCTTTTCCCAGGAACTTTTGTTACATCAATCGATAATTTCATCTACTCTGGGGCTCGTGCGTCGGTGGTTAGTTTGCTCCTTGTGATAACATAACCACCTAGTTCTCAAATCGACTTATGGCAATTTTACCCTTTGGTAAGAGATGTCCATGAATACGAGCACTGATGCCAAAATAAAGAAATCAGGCCAATGCGCGTAATCATATCTGGAACTACTTTTGAATGATAATTTTAATTGTAACAATTTTGTTGACTTTTTAGAGAGTTGAGTGAGTGAGGTATCGAACCTTGGTGTTCTTCTGGTGGACTTATGAGTATTTGTATTGTCTGGTCTGGGGCACTCTTTCTGCTGATCTTTTTTTCTTTTTTTTTTTTTTTTTGAAGTTGTTTGCTTTCCATATTTTTATGGTTAGTCGGAGACTGCTGGAACTTGCAGGCGGGTAGGAAATGGACGCAGCTGTACTTTGCTAGCTTATCGGTACAGCAGACGTTTAAATTAACGGTAACGCGGAGGCATGGCGTAACATTTATTTTTAGTGTTGGCTAGCATGTCCTGGGATACAGATACACTACTCATACGATTACGACTACGCTATCTAACGACTTCTGTCTTTTCCTCCTTGACGTCCTTCAACATCTTCAGAAGCCTCTCTTTGATATTCATTACCCAGGGTGCAACATCTTGAGGTTTGCGAGCGTGAGCTTTATTTCTTGATGCGTTGATATGATTCTCTTAATAAGTTGTTTCGTTTCATATCACTGCGAACATACACGATCTAGTTAAATAAGGAAACTTGAAATTTAGGATTTGTTAATGTCAGTTGTAGCTTTTTCTTATTTCTTTCATCCATCATTTGTTTTTGTGTTGTTAGCATTCGCAGGAACCCACCTATCAACCTGTTTGCGTAGCAGGTTATCTTTTAAGTCCATCCAGCCAGCAATCCACCCTTTTATATATATATAATTATACTCTCTCTTTCTGTGTGTGTGTGTGTGTGCACACGTGTATATATAGAGGGACAGGTATACATCTTGTGCTATCTACACTAAAGCACTAGCTACGTTTTAGCACTGGTGTATCACAACCTGACATGTAACAATATTTAATCGCAGAAAAAAAAATCCAAACAATACTATCATCTCGGTCTCTCTCTCGCTCTTTGACAGGAAAACACGCGAGACAGTTCTAGGCCTCATACTAACAGAAAAGAGGGGAAAAGGTAGAGACAGAGAGCGACCATGTATGCGTCCTTCTCTCTCTCTCCCTCCCTCTCTAATCAATTAAACGTGTGTTATAGAAGAACTACACACTTCAACAATAAAATCCAGTCGAGGAAGTCATCTCTCGACATACACACAACTCGACTACAACATCCCAGGACACAAAGCAGCGCCAGCTGGTGCCTGCCAGGTCTGAAAGCTACACTTGCTTTCCTTATTTACTTATGTCGTCACACAGCCAACAAACTTGTTGCTGGCTTTTATTTCTCACTCACCAACACGCCCACTCACTGCAGGTCGTAATCAGCCTCTCACCTTATCTGTCCCACATCGTGTTGTGGGCTGCGGACCCTCAGCCACTGGCCGGCCCCACACCGGCCACTGTTTGCCCAAAATAGCTTGAGAGATGCAGGGGCTTACGGCTGGTGACATCCTGCTGGTGGGGGATGCTTGATAAATAGGAAACAGGGAGGGCACTCGCTCGAGGGGAGGCAATCCGCAGTTCGTCATCAAACGCGGCGTCAAACCCGCCCTTAGTTCCATGGGGTCGAGTGTACGGCAATCAGCACTTGGTCTCTTCGACCACATGCCGTTTGTCTGTGACCCTCCCATGATTTTTTTTCTCGAAGTTACTGTTTCCAAAATTTATGTGACATTTGTGTTATGGCAGTTTGTTACTGTTTGTTGTTTTTTTATTTATATTACGCTTTTTATTCTTATCTCCTGCAGAAATTTTGCCAAAAAATTTAACTGGTCCTGCACTGTCCTGGCGATGAGCATATTTTCAGTCCTTTATTTAACCATTTCCTGCCCTCTTTCCGCACTGTGTGACAGAGCGAACATACCAGAAAGTTGTGGATCACACTCCTTCTTTATGTCGCCATCCTCGCCTCTCGCCCGATATTTGTGATGGACGGATGGTGATAAGATAATGAATTAGGACTGTGTTTATTCAGTTGTGATAAATCACATCGTTCTTAGTAAAGTCTGTCACCAACCTGTCGCATGTACTAACTGATTATTTGTATTTTGTTTAAAGTTTAGTTTAGTTTCGTCAATGAAGATGTATCATGTTCGCTTTATTTTGTTTGGTTTCATCAATGATTATTTGCGTTTCAATATCCTTGTTTTGTGTAATCTGTGTTTCGCGACCATCGGTCTACTTCTAGTTTAGTTCTGCCTTCAGTCATGACAACAGATGTGTTAGCAACATTGTGTTTAGGGCAGTCGTAGGTGTTACGACTCCTTCATTAATGTCGGCACAAAGTACCTGTAGCACGAGAGGTTACCGCGGGTTCCACAGCGCATCGACAGCAGGTAGCATGTACCCGACTGTTCAGCGGTGACAAAGTGTGCTAATGGTAACCGACTATTATGTCATCTCAGAAATGAGATTAAAAAAAGGAAAATAACGTAGATGAATAAATAAACAAACAAATGTGTCGGGGTCTGAGCCTGCACAAGACATTAAATTACCCCTCCGACGACACACCTCTTGCCAACTGATTAAGGTGGCTCGCGCCAATTTAAACAGATGAATAAATCTCTCCCAAGCTCGCCCTGCAGTAAAACAATCCCAGAATGCCTCGCGGCGGAAGCTGGCGCCACGGCCGCCATATTTCTCTGGCGCAGACTGAGAGAGCAAACATTGCTGACAGCGGCGACACGAGAGTCGATAAAACTTGCACGTTGCACCCCAAGTGGTTATACATCGCACGTGCGCCGCGGACAATATGCGATGTCCTCCCCCCATACCTCACCAACCCCACCTACACCCACGTACCCCCTACCCCTCTACCCGAACATGATGGAACTTTGGAAAGACGAGACCGGTGTTGCAGTGTCTGTGGCAGACGGGAGGCACAGCAGCTGGGGTACAAGGGGAGCTGCAGGCCGGACTAATTTTGTTTGTAGGCGAAAGGGTCCGGGTGGGTGTTGGTACCGCGGGTGTCTGTGGGGAGGACGTCCGTCAAGTCCTTCTGTCTCGCTTGGCTTTGTGAATTCGGCGACATCATTGTGATGGAGAGAAGCTGTTGTAGCTATTTTTGTCTGTCTGTCTGTCTGTCTGTCTGTCTGTCTGTCTGTCTGTCTGTCGGTCGGTCGGTCGGTCGGTCGGTCTGCCTGCCTGCCTGCCTGTCAGCAAAATATCTACAAGCATGAGTTGATGTAGGACAGCGATATAGGAATGTCTACAAACAGGAATGGATGTAGGAGGCCAACAGCGGGGTCACGTGGTGAAGGGACCCGGAGGGGGAGGTGGGCTGGAGTCTGAGGCAAACAAGTCGGCGAGACCAGCAGTCGAGTCGGCTCCTTAAGCCTCCTTTCAAGACTCAATTTAGGTTTCCGTCAAACCCACTTGAAGTCGAGTGAGTGCCGGCGACTTTTAACCAAACGACTGACTTGAGAAACCTCCGAGAAAGAAGAACGAACGCACGCACAAACACATGCGCGCGCATGCGCGGAAAGAATACCGGAACACGCTGGAGTATAGTTCCCCACCCGTTATTCGCTGGAACCGCCAAGCTTGAGAGGGCAAGGGATAAATATTCTTTTCACATCTACCCGACTAACGGGGTAGCGACTGCTTATGGCTATGATAGAGACTCGCAAGAAATTATTAGTTTGCTTTTACTGATAAAGTAAAGGAATAGTGTGTGCGTGTGGACGAGAGCGGAAGGAGAGAGAAATAGAGGAAAATACCCAGGTCAGCATGGTTTCTTACCTGTAAATGTGTATATTTTGTGTTTTTGTTTGGGTTAGTTTTGTTTCGTTTCGTTTAGTTTGGTTTGTCAACCAGCCTCGATATCGACTGTAACTCGCGGCACAACAGATGTAAACTGCGTTTAACAGGGGCTAATACAGAATTTATCTTATTTTCTAGGGGAGTCATTATTATTTATTTATTTTCCTGTATAGAACATATTCACAAAAATACAATGCGTATAGTGTACAGATAGAGGAGAGAGAGTGAGAGAAAGTGTGGCGTGAGAAGATCAACAGTAACTATTAATAGTTTCGTGAGAGTGAAACAGTTTCTCTGTATAAGATTTCATTACAAGTGACACCAGAAAAAAAACAAAACAACAAATTTTAACAGTGGGTATCTTATAATGGTCATTTATTGTGAAGCCCAAAATATGTTACTGCCAAAGGCCGTTGGAGAATGAGATGTTAGAGATCTCACTTTTCTCGGTGTCAGCCCATCTCCTCCCCTTCGCTGCCTTACTTTGCCCAAACTTATAAGGAGTCAGGCACCTATTCTCGACAACTGATCGACTCGGGTATCGAACCAGTCCACCTCAGTTCTGGCGTCATCGCTCTAATCACTTGGCTATCCGCTTTTTCCAATACTACAACCCAAGGTTTCAAAATGGCTTCAAGTTCTAACACAAACAAGACAAAAAAAAAACAACAACAACAAACAAACAAACAAACAAAAACAACACACAAAAACACAAAAAACCAAACAAAACAAAACAAACAAAAATACAAAAATAACGGAGATTAGTATCCCCAAAGAACTTCATTCTGTCAAGCAGTTGCCTTTTTCTCTAGTTAACTGCAGCGCACGACCGCAACATTTAAGCAATACATCAGACGTAGATCGCAATATGTAATGTGTAGATATTATTATGACCTTTCTCGGATTATTTTCTTCAAGCGTTAGTTGGCCGCAGTCATCAGCTTTACTTAACGACTGCCAAGACGGCTGCCAACCGAGACGGAAATCTCGCTGCACAGGAAGTGGAAAGCCCGTGTCGTAACCTCCATCAGCCAGACACAGGGGCGAGTGTCGCCCCCTATAACTGCCACGGCGCACGGAGGCGGAAAGTACAGCGATAGAAAGTTGCTTTGCATGAATATCGCCCCGGCTTATCGGCCCCTGTCTGTTCCAGACACTTGCGCCTTGCGGTGCCGAGTCGACGTTTCTAGCGACGACAAAACTCGCCCAAGAGGAAAAAGGCCCTCGATAAGTATCTCGCTGTCAGCAGCGGTGGCTACATTCATGAAGAAGTTGATGAAGTCGCCACGTTTAGAATTTCAGAGCAGTCCTGTGGGCATTAGCAGTAGTTTCCCCTTAGCTGCAGCTGCTAATCCGAAGGGATGCGAGGGACATGATAGGAAGACGTTTGGTTAGTCGATTTTGCTTCGCGGCTCGAAATGTGGGATCGGTCTGTGGGATTCGTTTTCGGCCACAATCATCAGAACTGCCCGACGGTCACACTTCCAGCCAAGCTGGCTTCCTGCTGTCCATGAAGATCGTCTTGTTGGGTGTTTTAACCGTGCAGGCATCAACCCGTGACACATGTCCCCCAGACGAAATGATTCCTTAGACAAGTTCACAATGGCGTCACCTACAATCTTTCTTCACACCCGTCCCCACTTTTCTTACCACCACCTAAAATACTTCGAGAATGTCTAATAAATGAAATATTTGTTTGCTAGATAATAAGTGATCACAATGGGTTTCTCTCACTTATTGCTTTGCTGGACAGTCCTGGAATTATCGCCTACAGTGGGTCTCTTTCCAGACGATCCTCAACTCCATGCACAAGTACCAGCCTCGGTTTCATCTGGTGCGGGCCAACGACATCCTCAAGCTGCCCTACAGCGCCTTCCGGACCTTCGTCTTCAAAGAGACAGAGTTCATCGCCGTCACAGCTTACCAGAACGAGAAGGTAAACACCTTTCTGACTGTCTGGTAACTCCTCTTCACCTCAACTGTTTCCTACCGACTTCTGTCGGGTAGTAAACATCGGATTTCAACTAAGTTCGACCAAAATCGAAATCGAAAATTTATTATGGATGGGAAAATTTATTTCTGACCACATGTCCCATTAGTCTTAATCGGGGAGTGCCATGCAAATCTTGTAGGAAGACTTTTTTCTAGTTTTTGTCTGAAGTCCTTCTTACAAAAGATTTCACTCCACTAGACATACAAATGAAGGGGGGTTGGGGGGATGAGTGTGTGTATGTGTGTGGGGGTTAAGTTTTAATCACATACAGAATGAAACGTGGCCTTTCACCGATCGTTTCTTTCAACACCAATAGTTCATTATTTATCACACAATCATGAATGTTTTTATTGATTGTAGATACGTGTTCCGAGTTATTTCGCTGGGAAAACATCAGATAATCAAACCCAGCGCAGAATGTCAAGCTAAATATATCTCTTTATACATACACCTTGGGGCAGAATGTCAGGCTAAATATACGAATGAAGGAGACTCCTCCTGCACTGAAAATAAGCAAAAGGCAAGGTTGTCATGACAGTCAATATCAGGAATATGGAAATAGAGGAACACATTGCAGTTTCAATCATGCTTTAATACCGAGGGAAGGTTTGTCATTTGTCTAAACTGTGGTTTACTGAGACCATAAAAGCCTGTCAAGATTTAAATTGAAAGCGTTGATTGACTATTTACAAAGACAGCCTCAATAATTCTCTGTAAATTAAATTTGTTTAATAATTTTTAACAGTTTATAATACACATATTATTTTTATAAAAACAGCAGATCAACTTTAGTGAGATGATTTAAAAGGAAAACCGAGGGTTAAACCATGCTGCACGTGTGTGGGTGTGAAGAGAAAAGCCTGTGTATCGGATGGCATTGTGGTCTGGATTTAGAACTGTTCCCCAAAGCACTCGTGATTGACTTCCTGTGAAGAAAGCGGCCCCAGACCTGGTTAAACATTGTGACCTCGGGGGAGAGGGAACCCAATTATCGTTAAACGTGCCGGTTAATCGCTGGGTAGATCACCCACTCAGTTCACAGCTTTGCTCGTGTTAATCTCTTCACAGATCACACAGCTCAAAATTGACCACAACCCATTTGCCAAGGGATTTCGAGATACAGGAGGAGGCAAGAGAGAAAAAAAGTAAGTCAAGTTTTGCACTTTAAGTAAAGCCTGCCTTCCTTTCTTCCTTCCTTCCTTTCTTCCTTCCTTCCTGCCTTCCTTCCTTTGTTTTGTATTTAACCCTTAAAGTGAAAATCAGAGTCAAAGGCTTCGGCAAAGACCGAGGTTTGAAAACACCAATCAAAATATACCACGGGGGTCAGATACTCGACCTCGTTCTTCTTCTTTCCCTGACTTTGAGCTGTTTGATGTCTGCGCCATTTTTTTCTCCAACGAGTGATTCATCGTCCAGTGAGCATCGGACTTTCCCAGATTACGAAGCTACATTTGTTTTAAAATGCCTCTTGTCCAAGTCAGTGTCGACTCACCACTAACGGATTACGCGCGAGGAAAGAGTGCCCCAGTTAGATTACCGGTCTCGGACCGATTGGGATGAAGGAGGAATTCTTCTTGCCTTTGGCGGGGAAGGCAGGTCTAGTTCTCTCGGAAACAAGGCCCCTGCCCCACTTTGCTCCTCCGCTGTGCTTTGTCCTCTGTCTGGGTGGCGCTCATTCACGTAAAAGTGAGTTTCAGGGATTAAATGAGTTGATGACTAGATAACATCGTCAACCAGCAGCCGTTCGCACTAGATGCATAAATATTTCAAAAATGTTTTTACCGAGGATGCTCTTAATAAGCAAAAGTTAAAAAATTATTATTTTCAATTCGTTTTCTGCGTGGCACCATCATTTCCGAAATACTGGACAAGACTTTAGGGAATCAACCAAACTCTGGAATCAGCAGATGGGGCTTCCAGAGGTCTTCGCCCAACCTAACCTTTAACCTGTAATCTGTTACCAATCAACTCGATCGTCTCTGCCACCATTCACCATTCATTAAGTCGACAATAATGAGGTTGTGGGAGACGAGGACATCAGTGTAGCCGACCGTGTCTTTCGACTTCTTAATTTATATTTTTGTTGTTTCTTTCTTTCTTCCTTTCTTTTTAATTTTATATTCTTATGTATTCGTATATTTTAAAACCTGCTTACACTTTTATGTGCCGCACATTAGAAGTCAGTTCTGTTTGTCCGTTACACACAATGGCGGCTGACCTACACAGTTATCATGTGACGTCTTCGCCATGGTAACCATGGATTGCAGCTTTAACAGGAGCTCTTCCAGAATCTTCCTGAAAAGTGTGGTGTGCGTGCTCACCCTAAACCTTCTCACCAGTCGCATTGGGAACATGCAGGGGGAGGTAATCCACGGACAGAAAATGGAGTTACGCCCTTCCGTCAACAGACGTTACCGCCCCTGCAAATGGGCAGTCGGTAGCTGTTCACCGCGCCTCGTTAGCGCTGATTTAGAATTATCCGCCCTTGTTCCACTAATCCATGGAGTCGCCTGCCGTTTGAATCGCTCTTCCGGTCGAGTGCCGCCAATTGACATCCTTGACAGCCACGCACGACCCCAACGCTGCACGCCGGGTGCACGGAGGCGAAGACTGGCACGAAGGTTGTTAGCAGTCGTCGACTGCGACATCGCAGATAAAGCAACCCGACTAAACAGCCTTCTTAACTGAGAATAGCACGTGCTGGATATGTGCCTAGGATTGACCTTTTTTTTTTTTAATCGTTATTTACGAACAAAATCGATAACAGTTATCAGAGAAATTGTTTACAAAACTGTCGTATAACAAATTTTATCAATGTAATATCTTTAGAATATTTTTGTATGTCACTGACTGTGTGAATTTATTTTCGTTCTCTTGCGCATGTAGCTGCATGTACTGCGCATGCGTGTCTCTGAATCGTGTTCTCACGTATCTCTGTATATTGCATATATATATATCCGCATCTTCTTCGCCTTCCCATACTCACCTCCCAATCTCGCCTATTTATCTCGAAATCTCGCCTACCCTTCTACCAATCTCGCCTTTCCATTTCCCAATCTTGCCTATTGAGTCCCGATCTTGCCTAACCGTCTCTCAGTCTCGCCTATGAATACCTCACTCTTACCTGTCTCTCAATCTCACCTTTCCATCTCCCTGTCTCAAGCATCTCTATATATTGCATAAGTGAGTTTAACAGTCTTCACCTTCCTCTATTCACCTCCCAATCTCACCCACTGATCTCTCAATCTCGCCTGCTCATCTCTCTATCTCGCCTTTCCATCTCCCAATCTCGCCTTCTCATCTTTTCCAGCTGTCTCCTTCCCTGAATTTTCTCTCCAGACGCATTCACAGACTCAGGCTCACAACCAGCACACACACCCACCAACATAATTCTTAGAAAAAAAAAGCCCAGCGACCACGAGGATATCGATTAAGACGGCGAGGGCGATGAAAGTAATGACTCTGCATGAATCGATCATTTAAAGCCTTTGTCCCACCGTCAGAATTATCGCGGCGCTGGTCGCGGCCTTCACCACAGCCGGAAGCGGCCATTTGGCAATTGCGGGTCCTCCGCTGGAAGGCTTGCTCCTCCCGAAGTTTGCCTGGCCACCGGCTCGTTTCGCGTCTCTTTGCCTCAAAATGAGGGGAACTTTAGGGGTCCGAGGGCGGCCGAGAGCGGCAAGGATCTGTGCAAGAGGGCAATTTAGGGGCAAGTGGTAAAGGACGCTGACAATTATGGCCCTTGCCTTCCCGCCGAACCTCGGACTCTGGAGAGAGTCGTAATGGCCCACCGCCGATCGTCTTAGACCTCTGGGATGGAGGTGGTTAGGGCTATTTCTCAACATGGCGACCATTGTCCCTCCTAACACTAGAAGCGATGAACTTTGCCCCTGGCGCTGTAGCCTTTTAACAGGCTGCGCATGTTGGTGTGAGGATGTCGAGAGGAAGATATTTCCACTGATGGGTGTGGGGGTGAGGGGTGGGATATCTCACTTCCGTTCTGAAGATACACGCTATTAGCTATTTAGCTATTAGAAATTTATATGTGACCATGTTTGGCAAAGGGATACATAGCGTGGTACACAACAAAGTGCCAAAAATAGTGGAACATAGGTGTTTGGCTAAAATGTCTTTACGAGAACGTGACACTGACAGATGGAGGAATGCCAGAAATTTAAGGAGGTAAATCGTAAATGGTTCTACTCATGAAGAACAAGGAAGTCTTTGAGAGATATGTCACAGCTGATACGCCGCCTCGAGTGTGCTCGAGAGTGGCAGGAACTTCGGTGTCTGGCAGGCCAGAAAATGTCCTTGACTTTTGCCCTCTGGTGTCTGTTGATTGTCTGCCCTTTTCTTTTGTTCACCGCTAGTGGCTTTTGCGAAGACCATTGGTCATGGACTGGCGGGCAATTCTTACTGCACTTATCTGCCCATGCCAATGCGATGGACGCAGTCGTTGTCGGCCTCCGGGTCATGTCTAACGTCCACTTATATTTTTAAAAATTGTTTTCTTTGTCTTTCCTTTATCCATTCCTTCATATATCTTTTTTTCCACCATCTTTCTCAATCACTTCTGTCCTTTATTTCTTCTTTTTTCCCAGTTCTACTTGTTAAAACTTTTCTTAAATATTTTTTTAATATTCATTAGCCATTAAGGTCATATTTATTTGTTATGGCATTTTTAATTGTTACAATAAATTTTATCAGAATATATGTTTTGCAATATTTTATGCATTTTTTTTTTTTTAGTTTCCTTATTATTAATTGTAACCCTAACACACTAACCTTCTGTTCTTTTTCTCTCTTGACCTTTACTTCTTCTTTTTGTGTTAAAAAAAAATCGTTGAACACACTGAACACTCTGTACATTTCCGCCTACTGGGTAAACTCTGAGTGAAGCATCGGCTCTTGTGGCCTCTAACCTCCTGTCTTCAATTTGTGGCGATTTTTCAGGCGGCTGATTGGCAGCTCTGTCTGCCCCTCGACACAGCCTCCAGCGTCACAGACAGACGAGCGCAACGAGGAGTCCGCCGCCAGTGGCGACGAGGATCACGAAAACATGGAGATCTGCGTGGTCGAAGCTGACGACAAGATGGCCAAAGATGAAAGCGCACTGGCCACTTCCGTTGAGATAGAGCGCACCTGCGCAAGTGTGACGTCTGCTTCACCTGGCTCAGGTAAGCGAGGTTCCTTTCTGTTTCCATGCTCATTGTTGTGGTTGTTGTTTTATTGTTGCCTTGATTCATCCAAATCTGAATTCATGCTTAGTGTGAAGATAATAGAAGAGACAGACTAGAATTTTATATTTATTGTACTAAAAGTGTGTTCTGACACTACAGACGAGGACCCGGAGACATCTAGTGTGGTTGCTCGAGGACCGGACTCGACGAATGACCAGCCCAAGCCTTACGAGCCGTTACCGCAGCCCCCTCCGCTGCCGTCACTCAAGTCCGACACTGACTTGGACTCACCAGGTGGCACTGGCTGTCCATCCTTGAGGGTGTCACAGCTGGTGGATAGGAAGTCCGACTGTTTGCCCAGCGTCGTGCTGTCCCACACCGACAAAAGCGAGCAGAAGGAAGCTTGCGCGGACAGGAAAGGCGAATCACCCTTGGTGCTGAACCGAGAGAATCCAGACGCCACTTCCGGCAAGAGGGTGCTGACGGACAGAGTGGATGACAGTGCGGATCGGCGACGCCCCCTCTCGCGCGATAGCAGAGGTCACGGCCGGTTCCGATACCGACGCCCGACTTCAGGTTCCGGCGGAAGTCCAGATTACAGTTTTGACGAGAAGGACAGAGGGGACAGTGCCGACGACAGGGAATCGGAAAGGAGCGACTCGGCCAGCGCTTTTCAGATGATCGAGGACAGCTGCAGATCCGGGTACGAGCGCTACTTCCACAAAGGCGTCGGTGGAGAACGCGGAGCAGTGACGTCACGTGGTTTGATGGTGGTGCCACCTGCAGTCGGGCACCCAATTTTCCCGTACCTCTGCCCTCCCGGCCTCTATTCAGGAGCCTCCTCGGGCCTTCCCCAGTTTCCTCTCAGCCCATTCATCTTCGCCGCGACGGGCGCCTCGCCGTTGGGCCCTCCCACACTTCCCATGTCTTACCTGGCAAGTGCCGGGCCGGAACTCTCTCACCTGCCTCCCTTGCCTCATGCGCCTTCGCCGGGGTCGCTATTAGGAGGTGCCTTCCTAACTTCCTCGCACCTGTTTTCACAAGGTTTGCACTCGCTGACGTCTTTCGCTCGTCACGGCAGGGCGACTCCTCCCCTAGGGAGCGTTGGAGGAGCAGAAAGAGAAGTCAGCAGTGGAGGGTCTGGACGAGGATCTGCAGTGGGCCGTAGCTCCGTGCCCCTATCGCAGGCGGTTCCATCTCACCCTCATCTGGCCATCCTACAAGGGGGACATAGCACATCTCCCACCTCTACCCGACAGTCCCCGTCTCAAGGGGGTCCTGTCTTCCCCAGCAAATCACACATACCCCGCTACCGACCGTTTCCTCTTTCCTCCTCCTCCTCTTCCCCAACAGCCTCCCCGTCATTTTCGCCTTCCTTCCAGTCCGTTTTGTCTTCTGCTTCCCCCCTTAGCAGCGCCACCTCGCCAGTTCTGACATCGCCCTCGACGGCCGCCTCCTTGTCCACATCATCGTCGAGTGGGTCCAGCTCAGGGCTAACTACGGTTCCCAGACTTCGAACTTCCGGGGTCAGTCATATTTCTCCTTCTTCCACCTCCGTCTTAAGCAGCAGCGGTCACCTACATCATGGCGATTCTGCCCGCTCTCGCAGCCCCCGTCCCGTCATCAGACCGAGTCCCATGTCTCGTGCAGGCCTGGGGGGTCACTTCCATGGCCTCTCAGCTTCCGGCAAAACTAACAGCGAGCTGAAGAATATCGAGCGCATGCTCAACGGCCTCGACCGAAGTCGTCGGCTAAATAAGGAACAAAGAAGGTTGGTGGTTGAAGACGAATAGTGGCAATGTTTTTTCAAAACTGTCGTCTGCTGCCAGAAGATCGGGTGTTGATGTCAGAGTATTTATTGTTGAAAACAATGGCTGTCTTGCTGCGATACATCCGCTCGTTGACAGTTGGTCTGTCGAGGCCGTCAAACGAACGATGTGACTGGAACATGCTTCACAAACATGTTTTCACGTGCCAAGATTTGAACATTTCAGACAACGGAAAATTGTGGGTGCCATCTTTAAGCAGATCTCTGGGAGAAAAAAAAAACTATCCAAAAATTTTTGTGTTGGTTCCTCTCGGATTTGGTGGCTGTAGACTGCTGTAGACATGTTTTCAAGAATCGTCAATCAAAGAACTACCTACCTACCCTGGATGATGCTGCATTCGTGACCATTTACTTACCGAAGTGTTATTCAAGGATCCGAAGTCTACATCTGTGATTTCTTTGTGTCAGCCATTTTCTTTGAGGAGGTGTTTGTTCTTTGAGGTCAAAACAGTGTGCGGCGATCCTTTGACATCAAAGGACAGAAGACATTTGGGAGAAAAAAGTGATGGCAAGTAGCGGAGGACAATGATGGCGAACTTTATGTTCTATAAAGATTGTGGGACACACATATTAATGCTGTAAACATTTTTCTGTTCTTGACGAGACACGTTGTGTTTGATCGTCCGTTGAGGAAGGAATTTTTTTTAAATGTTTGCTTCTTTCTTTACCTCACATTGGAAATCTTCCCAATGCTTTAAAAAAAAAAACTTTGCATGATAATCTCAAACCAGATCTTCACTGGACCTGGTGGGGCTCGTTATTTATGTGCCATAAAAAGATGTGTTTGAATTACATTGACTGCAGTGGGTGTTCGTTCCCTAACGAAAGATTTGGTTGTCGGGTGGGCGGGGAGGGTGTAAAGGATGGGTGGTGCGTGCGTTTTATGTTGGGTGTGTTTGTTCTATGAACAGTGTTCTCACACACCTGTGTAATCTGATGTCTGAATGCTTGGAAAGGGACATGAGAGAGACACCATAGAAAGTAAAATAAAATTTAATAAATTAAAAAAAAAATCAAGATCAAGCAGAGTCTCGAACTGTGGTGTCACGAACCTTTCAAATGAAGGTAGCTTCTGTCATCTCAGTAAGTGCAGCAGGCCCCAGACAACTCACCACAGGTCTGGGTTGAATTCTGGGTGTGTGATCTCCAACTCTTGAGTCGTCTTTATACTAAACCAGGTGAATTCAAGAACAGTTGCTTATTTACTAGTGCAATTCTGTTTGTCCTTCCATCTCCATTTTTTTTAAATCGTCAGCATGGCTTCTGTGAAATGATTGTCCTTGTTCAAAAGTCTGTCTACTGTCATACATTCGTGTTCCGAATAATATCTTCAATGATTTCTGTGGCATGTCGGAAATACATCAGCGGTAATACATCAACAAAATAACGATTTCATCTCCTTCTTCATCACTGTGATGACATTGTCGCATTTACATTCATGTCTTCGTTTCCTTATTTGGCATGACTGTCATCAGCAACAGAACAAAAACATTCAAAATCACAGTCATTTAATTTAATTTCATTAAACTCTTTCAGAGTGACTTTGTCATCAGAAACATAAAGCGGGATGACGATCAAGAATCTCAAGTAACTGGCAAAATCGTCTGAAAGCAGTGCCAATAATTTTTTTTTTCACTTTTCTGTCTACTTTGAACCCGGTTCCGCTTTGAAACTAAAGTTTATTTTCAAAAAAATACTCACATGAAGAAATCGTCGATCACACTAAATGAATGATAGAGTATAAATAAAGATAATCTTGAAAAATTATGATTTTGGATGATAAAGCGTAGGGTCTTGTAATAAAGTTTGTCAGGGATTCTTTCTTCTTATATTCTAAAAGCAAACAAGCCAAAATAATGTTCATTGGTTTTATCTCCAATTATTAGCCCTGATTTTTAGAAAATAGTGTTTCCTGCTGAAAGTAAAAGTTACAAAATATACTGTCATATGGGAGGTGGTGATAATAAAAAAGATGGCACCAAATATAAAATTGCGAAAATAGATGTTTGATGGATCAGCATGTCGAAAACTTTAGGTGGAGCAGCAAACAGGAAAATTCAAATAAACATTTTTAACTGATATTAACTGTTGAACATTATATGAAGTCTATTTCTCAGACGGTCTTTTTGTGCTGGCTTTATCTTGTGTTTTGTTTGGATTTGTTTGTTTATCTGGGTATGCTTGTACCTTGGTTCTATCAGCTTGAGATATTCCACGGAAAAGTCGTGTCTGGAAGGTTTGGTATAGCATTCGTGAAGCATTTATACTTACTGTTACCCAAAGCAAGCTAGGTAAGCCAGCTACCCACAAACAGCTGAAAAACCTAGTATTTGTGGACATTGAACCACCTAAATCTTTATCAGTCGGTAATTTATCTGAGGCTCTGTCCATGTCTTCATCCCATTTAGGATAAATGTCGCGGAAATTGTTCAACAGAACCGAAAACAGAATACTGCTAGACCTAACAAATAAACTGGATGATGAAGAACATTTATTTTTATTTAGTTATATATTTATACATACCATTTTTATTATATTTATAATCTGAGAGTAGCAAACGGCATAAAAATAACAGAACTAAACATTACATGATGATCTTCGATTTGTTTTCCTTTGTCATCTTGTTCCGAATGAAAATAAAGTTTTGTCGTAGAATAGTTGTTTGAGAAATATCTTCTGGACAAAATAAATAATTCCTTAGAATCTTGTCTGATTTTTCGATTATTTTTAAAGTTTCTAGTTTTAGTTAACTTTCCGCTTCACCTGATAGAACTAAAAAAACAGCCTTTTTCGGGAATTTTTTCAATTTCAATACCGGATCGGGAGTTATTTTGCTTGGGTGGAGCTAGTTTCTCACCCAACTTGGGGTACTTTTACCCATGGGTAAATTGTCGATATCCATGAATACGAACCTTGGCACAGTTGCGTGGTTGAGTTGACGGGTGGATGAGCAAGCGAGCAAACGAACAAACGAGTGTAAAAAAGAAAAATAATCAGCATTGAAAGACAGAGAAGAGCTGTACACATTTTCGCTGAAACAAGAAATTTAAATGTAAGAAAAATTATTTATTTTTCTCGTTCTTTGATTTCTTGTTATTCCATCAAAAAATTTGATGTCCTTTAATTTCAACAATACATTGTCAATGTGGTTCTGTTTCTCTAAAGTATTTAAAAAAAACTGAAATCCTTTCAAAGACCATTTTGTTAACCCCTCGTGTATAGTTTATGTATCGCTACACCAGTCTTGTACGAAATATTATTAATTAAATGTAAATAAATAAATAAATAAATAAATAAAAACTGGGATTTTTGCCGTGTGAGGGGATGTACTGCCATGAAGATGAAGGGTACTTGGCCTGCAAGGGTCACAGTGTAACATATGCTGCTTAAAATTGTGTGACTGTCTCTGTGGTTTGAGTTTAATGCCAACACGAGTGTAAGCATGGCGCCGAGCGAGCAGTTTGATGGAGACTGCCACGTAGACAGCGCCGTTGTATCGGCCATAAATGTCTGTTGAGGTACAGTCGTGCTAGTCACGGCGACAACTGCTCCACCACTCGTCTGGCAGTTCTTCTTCTTCTTCTTCTCTTTTACAGTTATTTTTTACTGCGTTATTTATTTTGGCGAACTGTTCTTACTTTGTCAGTTAGAATTAAAGTATGATGACTTGAATGGAAGGTTTTGGGTGAACTTGTTTTTTATTGTGTTTATTGTGTGTAGGAGGCTTTATGTGAGGTTTGTGATGTTCACACTCCTTTTTACTATTTCTTATCTCTCTGTCTCTAGTTAACACACACACACTTCTTTTTCTCTCTCTCAGTCTCTCTCACATACACTCTCTTGTATTTCTCCATCTCTCTCTCACACACACACACTCACACACAGAGCATACAATGTTGGGTGTAAGAAGAAGAGACTCAGGACATATTAAGCACCGAAAGATGCAATGAATAATGTAAATTGAATAAATATACACTTGTCATATTCAAGAAAACTGTCTTAATAAGGCTAATGTCAGGTGTCATTCATTCATTCATTCATTCATTCTCTGTGTCCTTTCATCTGTCTGTGCCTCCTGCTGCTTCAGGTCAGTTATTTCTTTCTTTCTCTCTTTCCACACACAAACATACTTTTTTTCCCTAAAAGTAAATCAGTCTTTAATTTCTCTTTAAAGCCTATGGTCCTGCATGTGGTAGATGCCATCCATCTTTATCAAGGAAATTAAGATTTGGGGACCCGAAGGCTATTAATACAACTTTGCTGTGCGGCCAGTCGGAAAACAAAGGGGAATAATGACGGAGATAATCTCAGGTGGGGTGTCGATAGCGCCACCTATCAATCATATGTTCATTAAACAGAAAAATGAGAAAATGGCTTGAGAAAATATTAACTTCAAGATCACTGATTTTTTTTTTTTTGGACTGGCGTGTTTACTGATAGCCATTTGTCTTCCTGGATTTATATTTCCTCAGAAGTGCGTACTGTTAATTACTATATGCATGTAAATATCGAAGATAATGAAACAGATTCTTCGTGGGTTTTATTTATTATTATTCGTAATTCCTCTCACACTTGAGAGCACAGTGACGAAGGTTGACTCATCCAGTTTTTTTCCCTGTCGCTGTTAATGTTTTTTTTTCTTGAAATAATAACATCCTGTCTGGAGATTGTATCACCCACTTCAAATGCTCAGGTGAGATTTTTAAAAAATCAAAAGCAAACGATGAAAGTGCTAGTGATCGTGAAGATAAAGTTTGAATACAAAAAGAATGTGCAGTATAGCTGCCCCAGGATGTGTCGGTGACAATGACAGAGTAATGACTGACAGTGACAGTGACAAGTCTTGCGGATATTTTACACCCCAAGACGTTTTCAATAATTTAATCACTCGTTCACTCTCCAGACATCAACTAATAATATCAAGCAAGTTGGTGATATTGAGCATGAAGTAATAGTATCCAGACAGTGACATCAAGAAAAGCAATACTATCAATGTGAAATGAGAAAATGAATACAAATCGGCCAAGAGAGTTGGCTGAATGTAAAACTAAAAGTCGAAGATGGTGTGTCTGGTCCACCGACAGGTTACTCAGACAATGCATCTCCTCGTCGACAATACTACCGTGCGCATTTTTTTTCCTGTGTGTTTATCTCTTAACTTCCGAGAAAATGTCTTCAACCATTTGACCAAGTCTGGAAAAGTTGCACGTGAATGTCACAGAAAACCAATGGTTGAGGGGATGGGTAACACTCAGGACATTCAAACTCTGGTCAACATGCTTAGTCCAAACTACCTTGCCAAAACATTATCAGTACATCACAAACACAATGATGTTCGAAAGTTTTATTCTTGGTGTGAAACATGAGGAGGCACAAAGTTTCAAGCAGCCAGGACCTATTCTCTCTATGAATGCCACTTGCATGGTGGACATTCGTCAAAGAACAACAGCAGCGACAGCAGCCATGGCGAGGCAGGCAAGATCTTGGACAGCAAGACTATAAGCTTCGAAAACGAAATAATTCAACTTATACGAGTCCCTGGTCGTTCCCATCCTATTGTACGTCTGCAAAACATGGACCCTGTTGACTGAAAGAGAGAGATTCAGGCCAAAAGAAAATGCTTTCGGAGACTATTCCGAATCTATTACAGAGAACAAACAATTAGTTTGCAATGCGGTCGCAGTCCTGGTTGGTCCTCACGAACCTCTTCTCACCACCATCGAGCTGCGAAAACATTTTTTTCGTGAATCTCACACTACCCAAGACAGTCCTCCAGAGATAGGGGGTAGGAGACATCGAAGGGTCAAACAGAAAAAGTGTTGGTTGACTAACATTAATGAATGGACAGGTCATCAAATGGATGACCTACTGAAAGGGGTGACGAATAGACCCTATTGCTGTCTTATCTTGGTCTCCCCTCCTCCCACGACTGATCGCAGTTAAGAGAGAGAAAGAATGAGAATATGTAACAAATATAACACAAAATAACCAGATGCAAGAAATATTCCAGGAAACTCCGGGCCTAAAGTCCAAAATGAACTTAGTTTCCTCTAAGAGTAAAAACGCCGCAGACGCTGCTGTCGTCAAGTGAGAAAACAAAAAGATGGAGAAGTGAATAAGAGAGACAGAGAGAGGGGGGGCGACCTTGTATAAATGACACCGGATTTCGCGGTCCAACCCAACAGTACAATTGAGACCAAAGGCAACAAATCTCGTTATTCATCCTGCGGAGGGCCAAGGGAGGGGAAGTAGGTGTCGTCAGTCAGTTTAAAGTCGCGCCAAGTCACCTTGGTGGGGTTGACGTCGATGGCGTTTAGGTGGAGGTACGCAGACCCCACAACCGCAATAGCCAGGCCGGAACCGCGCTGAAGTGCAGATGGTTACGAGGACAATGGATGAGGGAAGTGAAGGAACAGATGATTTTTTTTCTTTCCCTAATTTCAGCAATTCTCATCTAAAAGGTTAGTAATTGTTTCTATGAGAGTTTATGAACACAGAGATTTACAAAAGTTGACACATCCTTAGTTCTAACTAAAAATTTCATTCATCGTCTGAGTGATGATCTTTTCATCTTCTTAATGATCAAGTATTTATGTTTCTTCCAACATGAGCTTGTTTTATATAGAGCAGATTAAATATTTACGATTTGTCTGTTTCATTAAGTGTACAGAAAATAAATAGCTAAATAAAATAATAATGGTTTAAAAATCAATAATAATAATAATAATAATAATAATAATAATAATAATAATAATAATAATAATAATAATAATAATAATAATAATAATCAAATTTGACTAAAATGGTGGAAATTTTGCGTATCAAAGAAACGTTTCCTCCAAGCCCAAATATTCTAGTTCTCTTCTAAAAGAAATTGAATTTTTTTTTTTTAATACGACCTAAAACGTAAATATCTGTATTAATACAACATGAGTGTATTTTGCCATGGTTTGAATTTTGTAAATGCATACTCTCCTCACCCTCAGACTGGAAAAGCCTGATATAAAGTATCATTCTTATAAAAATATGTGTTAGCTGTGTTCATATTACCACTACATCTAGCGATAATACAGGAAATATGTGACAGATAAGAGAGGCGGCCAGACAGGTAATGAGAAACCAAAAATAAAAAGACAACCAAACAAGCAATAAGAGATGGCAAGAGAGATAACTGCTAGGCAGGGAGAGACTGACAAGGGATACCACCAGGGTGTGAGGGTCAGAAAAGATATGTGCGTGTAAAACAGATGCAACACGGCGACCGAGAGCCTCATGGGGGACTTTTTTCATCTTCGACACACCATCGTAAGTTCTTGCTGGTCTGAGTACATTTACGAATGTTCCAGACATTTGTACGGTGCCAGACTCCACCCTCCGAACTGTTCTCAGACATTCTCTCAGTTTGAACTCAACGGTCTAAACTCTCCCATGGTTCCACAAAATAAAATGTCCATGACATTTATGGAGTCGGCAAGATATTCTAATAGCTGGTCAGTTGTGGGGTCAGGGGAAGGATAACCCACGTAAATCCATCGACTTTTTTTCCGGTACCACGCATGCGCAAAGGGAGGATAACTCCACACGTCTGAGTGTCCGAGTCAGGATCGGCTGCAGAAATTTGAGGGAATCATTATTAGATTTTCATCACTGGCGGTTTTATCTGTGACCTCGGTGTTTGCTGAGCACGGGCATCGTATTTCTGCTGCCTCGGCATCAGCCCGCCTGTCCGCGTCAGCGAGTTGCCGGCCCTTGTTACCCCAAGAGAGGAAACGGGAGAAAGGTTAAACACGTGACTGTTGACGTTGGGCCCGACCTCGGTGAGGAAAGTTTTGCGTTCTAATAAACAGGGTGATGGAAGTGGATTTTGGCGTTTCTCTGAAAATGGGATCTCGTGTTTGTTCGCGAGAAATAACGCTAAACGGGACAGTGGTCGCCAAATTCGAGTTTTCGGTATCGCCGGATCTGTCGGCTGCTACGGCCTCCAGAGTTTTCTTTTCCCGTCATACAACAGACAGAGGGAGTAGGTGACGGTGGTAAAGGACACGAGAGAGAAAGATGGAGAAAGAGAGACAAAGACTTACATGAATGATGTACAAGCACCTACACAGGTATCACAGGCGTTTATACATATACACAGCTATTTATGCAAATTATTTACATAGAGGCGCAAACAGACAGACAAACGAGCTCGCGAACGGATGGACAATGACGGGCGTACCAGTAAGTGGACAGACAGACAATGGAGTGGATGTACTGAGAAAGACGAATGAAAAGACAGGCAGACAAGAAGAGCAATAAAAAGAACAGTTAAACGTGTCACCCTGCACTACATCTGACTGAGAATGAACTGTGTCTCGAGTTGGTGAGCGGATCTTATAGTCCAGAAACCGTAGCTTCTTCTCTGGCCTTTTGTGTTTGGTAACACTTTGCGTGGTTAGTAGCTTCAATTAATTGATCTTTCAATGAAAAATTTGTAATGTCTTGATTGCCGCTCTGTTGAGACGACGACGACGATGATGATGACGAAGAGAAAAGATTGAAAGAAGACGAGTCTACCGACTCCCACATACTTATAATTCTGTGACTTGTTTAACAGATAACTTATGTCTCTGCACATGAACCATGTTTATTCTTCCCAAGTCGGCGTAAACATACAACACAAGCTTTCTCCCTCCCCTCCTCCTCCTCCTCTTCCTCCTCCCCTCCTCCTCCTCCTCGCGAAAGCTCGACTCACCCCTTACCCTTACAGAAAATACGCCTGGGGTGATTAAAACAGACAACAGGTGGAGAGAGAGAAGAGTAAGGGTTAGAGAAACTGTCAGGAGACCACCAAGTTTCGGGTAGATCCGCAGGCATCCGGGATCTGCACCACAGGAGCCATATTTGCCACGCGGTGTGAAGCGCAACGCCGCGGTCTGATGCGCACGCGCACCACTTTGACAATTATTATCCAGCGAGCGATCGCGCCTCGACGTGCGTGTGACCCCCGGGGACCTGTTGGAGGTGCGCGTGAAGATCAAAAGGTGGACCCGGGTAGGGCGACGTGTCATAAACTGCAGCCCATGGACGACGCACAGCTGGTGCACGAGGACCGCCGAGGAGCAGCCCCCGCCACCCGGGATCTGCGTGCATTTGCAAGTGTCCTCGGTTTTTTTGTCGCCTTGTTGATCACTCCGACAAGTTAAAGCTGTAGTTTATATTTTTGAACGGGTGTGTGTTGGGTGGAGGAAGGGTGAGGTTGGGGAAGAATGGGCTTAATTGATTCTCTACATGCGTCAGCGCTTCGTTCATTTTGAGATGAATGAGAAGGCTCAGAGAAAGTTGACAAACCAAACCTCAACTATAGTAGATGAAACAGATGAATGCGAGATGACATGATAATCCATGCTTGAAATTAAATAAACTAATAAATAAACAACTTCTCAGCAAGGGGACGAAACAAAGTATGCAGAGTTGTGGTAGCTCTCCTATTGTCTCATGTATGAATGGTGTTTGTGTTTGACGTCTTGTGTGCGTCATTTGTTCCACGTCATTTGAAGTAGAAAAAGACGTCATGTGTAAAAGACAAAGACGTCATATATAAGAGAAAAAGACGTCATATATACGAAACGCTTTCTAATGACCAAGTGAGCGGGAGACAAAACAAAAAAAAAAAAAAAAAAAACAACAACAAAAACAAAAAAAACAAACAAAACAAAACAAAAAAAAAAAAAAACAAAAAACAAAAAAAAACAACAATCTTCGTCCGCCATCTTCTTTATAACTCTCACAGTGACATTCCTCTGAACTTGTGCCTGTTCGATTCGATTCATCTACAAATCTCTTCATCCTCATCGTCATCTGCCGGAGGAACTAACTCTCCAGCGTTGTGTTGTGTATGCAAGGTAAGTATACGCTCTCCTTATTACACACTGTTGCACACTTTTCCCAGCTTCTTGTCTCCATACACCAGCTGCGGTAGACGTCAAAAGAAAACATGATGCTGGAGGACCCGCCGTTTTACGACTGCCTTCGTGTTATCCCCTTTTCTGGACGATTGACATCAAAGAGGATGAAACAGGACTCGGACAGGTAGCCGACAAAGCTCCCACCCGAGACGCTTCACGCCGAGCGGCCCCCGGGTGGATACAAAGAGGCGAGGTACAGGCCAAAGTTACGATGTCATCGATGCATGTGTGACACAGGATCCTGCGCCGCACTTTATTAGCCGTCACTTGAGGGCGACAAACGCTGCATCACGGGTGTTGCTGTCTGAAGTGATCGTTCCCGCTGCGAACAAAATAGATTGAGGATGTGTGTATGTGTATGTGTGTGTGTGCGGAGATGCATTCGTACCCTAAAGGTAGGTGTGTGTATATATGTGTGTGTTTTCATGTATATACATGTATATAAAGTGTGTGTTCATGGCTATTCTTTTGTCTGAGTGACAAAGAATGTAGAAGGGAGAAAGACAGAAAATTATCTATGAACCTACCCTTGATTGTCATAAAAGCGGTTGCAGGTTGGAGTGTTCAGGTGAATCTGCTATCTAAAGTACCTATTGCCCTCAACAGTTTTGTCTGGTGACCCCAAGAAAGCTTTTGAACGAGTTACAATGGTTCTTCTTTATATTATTTATTTATTAGCCTACTATTTCTCAAGCTGAACGCCAGCACGGCATTGCAGCAGGTTAAAGACACATTGGAGCCCTAATCATAAAGAGTATTTTGGATGCGAGCAACAACATCAAACGTAAAATGGACGGACATTACTCTTATTTCATATTCGCAGGCAATCACCATCCTTTTTGTAAAGTTTTTCATAAAGTATTTTTGCAGCAAATTATCAATATTTTCAGCAAGTTAAAAAAAAAAAACCCAACCAAACAAACGAGTAGACGAACAGCAAGAATTCATGTAAAAGACAATACAGCAATTCTAAAATATTTTCCCGCTTACCTGAAACTATTACTGAGATTTCCTGGAAAAAATAGAGAAGATAATTAAGGTAATAATGGAACTTACGCACAAACTAGATTCGAAAAGCAGGAACAAAAGCCAGAAATGGTTTGGAAGCCAGTAGAAATGTTCCTCTGACTGTCAACTCAGGGCTCTACCGTGGCTTTAACACGTTGTACTGGAGGAGAGGAGGATCAGACCCAGGCTGTATCTTGTGTTGTGTGTACAGGACGCAGTGCCACTCGTTTTTCTGTCATCGTTGGAGACTCCCCATGCTCAAGAACTTTAACCTTTTCAGTGTCGACACTGTCCACCTGCTCATGTTTACACTGATTGTTGTGTTTGTTATAATAAACCGGCGACCGTAAGTCATTCCTATTCTGACAGTGGCGCCGGAAGAAAAAGCAATGATGAGTGTTGTAACACAAAGATGTGAAAGATTTTTAACAATACACATGCGTTCAGCACGCTGTATATAATACATGCTTGTGTACACAGAATATGTTATCTATCTTCAATAAGCAGCCTGTCCGCTGTTCTGGTTCAAAGTAAACATCTCATGGATGTTATACATCAAGCTATATTTCCAGCTGCAATGAGATCAGAGAAGATCACATGCTGTGCAGTTTGTGTCTATGTAGATATATCGTATGGATATAGATGGATGGATCGCTGACAGCCCCATTCAAAACCCAGTCAGCGATTTCTGTGAAAAACTGCGAGTGAGAAAATTATCTATAAGCTAGTGCTAACACGAAGCTATCTATAAACTAGTGCTAACACTGGGGCTGGAGCAGGCGTGGAGGGTCGGCTATCCAACCTATGGAAACCTTTAGCATTAAAAAATTTGACAGTTCACTTTTTTCATTTTACCTGAAGCCTCTGTTATCCCCACCTTTTTTATTTATTTATATATATTTTGCTGTGTCCTCGCTAAAGTGTACGCTTAACCGTTTTGAGAAAATTAATATGGCTGCCACCTTTTTAACAAACAATTCGTGTCTGAGTTGCTACTTCGTTTTATTATTATTATTGTTCCCCTATCCAGCCTCAGTGCTTATTTCCCACCCTACTCTCACCCTTTCCCCCTCCCCACACACATACACAGGAGAGAGAGAGAGACCGATGGTTAGACTGGAGGAGATTAAAGTAGTGTGTGAAGAGAAGTGTGAAATTAGCACCACATCAGCGAGCGCCCCCTGCCGGGCTTTGAGCTGCAAGTGAAGTGAGCTACCTGACTTCGGATGAAAACACACTTTCAGCCCCGAGTTCCGCCGTCCGTGCATTATCTTCCTTTCTTCCTTTCGTAAATTTGTTTTTGAAAGTCTAATGTCAACACGCAAGTGTTTTCATTAAAGCTGTCTGGCCGTTAGAGGTGCGTTTTGCGCCGCGGTGGCTGCGGCCAGGAGGGTTCTTGGGTGCTAACAGGGAGGACAAGGGGAGGGGGAAGGGGTTGGGGCCGTTTCCTCCATTCAGGGAGGCGAGACAGACGAGGGCCATTGACACCGGAGATGCTGCGTATTGTTAGAACCTGTGACTCGGTGGTAATTGGACTTCAGTCATAAGCTGATGAGTCTTTTTACCTTTGAAAATGAGCCTGTCGCTTCCCAAGCGCGCCCCTGTTGGCCGCCGTCATCGCTGGTCGAGAGAGGGCGCTCGGTACGCCGGGAGAGTCGTGCCGGGAAAGTTTCACCTGTACCTGAAGTGCATTCTCACATTCATACTCTGTCAAGTAGGTTTAGATAAATGAGACAAATGGACAGGCAACAAAAAAAAAACAAAAAAAAAAACTGAACTCTTAATTACACGTTTGGATCTGAGAACCTCAAAAGACCTTTTACAAACACAAAATATGCATGTCCAATTTTTTCGAGAAAATATGCTTCAGATCTCACAGAAATTAACTCTCGCAGCAATTTAATGAGTTTTACAGCTTAATTTTTACAGTTGAAATTAGAGAGTTCCCTAGCAACGTGTCTTACCGATTTAACGATGGGAATGACGAGTATAGTGCAGTTCGAAGGAGTTATTGTCTTGATTAGGGCTCCTTCCATACACATCTGTATGTCAATGAGTAAACACACACATGTACAATGATTGTATAGCATGGAAGTCATGAACTATGATAAAGATATATATATATAATGATCTGGTTATTTACTGTCCTAAAAACAAACGCCGCAAGTTTCCATCATGCGGCACTTTCATATCGTGGACAAAGGACAGAGCAAACAACAAAAACTAATTCCTCTCATCGTACAGCGTCCCAGACCTAATCCCTTGTTGGCAGACAACTCCCAGGCGCGGAAGAGTGAAAAGGGACAGAACTCACACAAGGGCGACAACGCGGGTCCGGCTCCAAAGCTTGGGTCTACACCGACTGGTCGCCGAGGGCTGCCCCACAGGGATGCTGCGTTTGACCAAGCCCCGGGGCCCTTGGCGTAAGATGTTACACATTTTACTTCCCCCAACACCGCCGGCGCCCGGTCGGCGCAGGTAGGAGTGAAAAGTTAGAGAGTAAACGTTTGCTTTCACACCGGGCTTGGGGTTTGAACAGATCTTTACCTCCCTCTCTCTCTCCCCAACAACCTCTTTACCTCTTATCCATCCTCCATCCGTACAGTGCTGCTGATGTTCTTGGCTTTCATCTAAGTCTAGAACAGGTTCGCTTGGTGTGTGTCGGAGGGGATGAGGGTATAAAGTCCACAGGAAAGGGTTAAATGTCATTCGAAAGTGCAGACGATAGGTCGGCATGTTGATTGAAATTTCAATGTGATTACATGGAATGTTCAAACTGTAGGAATTGGCTAAAATATCCAGGAAAATTATAAGGTTCGATTAAAAAAGAGTTCGACCTGATGACCGAGTGTGTGTGTGTGTGTGAGAGAGAGAGAAGAATAGATTGCGATGCATGTGTACATACATATCTTTACTTATAGTCATTGAAAGTATAAAGAGGGTTGCTTCACTCCTGATCAAGAGAAATTGTTTCCTTAGCAACGGGTCATAAGGCACACACATCTATGTTCTAAGCGGCCTTCATCTCTCGCTCTATATATATAGTCGTTGCCCAGTTTTTTTTTTAATCTTTCTATCTCACACACACACACATACATACACATTAAAACGCACGAGTCCAAGCTCTGTAGCAGCAGACTGTAGACACACGATGCTCAGCAGTTAGGCTCCTCGTGCAGGTTTGTTTGTGTTTGACCTACACCTACATTTACTCACTTGTCTGGCCTACCGTCCGTAGTTTTGACACCTTCTCCACACTAAGGTGAGGCTGGGCAACACCTGACTTGGCAAAAGACACTCGGATCTAAAGACATCCGCCACCTTCCCTGACTGCCTGGCCTACCTGGAATGCCTGTATACAACCTCACCCTCCCTCCCGCCATCTTTGCACTCAACCACGTGACGTTCCTGTCGTCTGCCTCCAATTGCACGTCAAGCCCGCATCCGTTGAGTCAGAAACCAGTCTGAAATAACAAGTAACGTAGAACAAAATAAGAAACGTGTCACGTTGATACAATGACACCATGAAAAAATGCTGCAGAAGAGAAAAACGGGGTGTTGGAATTTTTTTTAAAAAAGATATATTGAAGAAATGAAATTTGTAATGGTAAACTGAAATATGTCAAAAATGACTCATGTAATGTTGAAATGAAACAAGAAAATTCGAAGATAAAACACGTCTATGAAATAAAGCAAAGATGTTGAAGAAACGAAAGACGTAATGTTGCTAAAATGAAACCTGACATGTTGAAGAAGACAAACACACAACATTGAAGACATGAAACACATAATGGAATAAAAAAGAAATGGGATGCAGGGCATGTAATAGTTAAGATGTTCAACACGTAATCATGATAATCTCTGTCTAGAAGTATCACCTAAGTTAATTTAGACCCCATCCCCTACCCCCAGCTTGATAACAAAATGGCCTCCCGGTAATTAAATATTCGTTGAAAGTTCCTACCTGATGCACGTGTCGGTGACCTACTGACGATGCTACACCTCACAGGTATAAAAAGTCCGTTGGTAATGTTCAACGACAGTAAGCCAGGAAATGAAATCCTAGACCGGCCATAAACTTTCTCACTGGTTAGAGGGTCGGGTGTACCACACAGCAGTCTTCAAAGAAACTCAGAGAAACTCAGCAGTGTCCCTCATTGCCGCAAACCTGTCCCCCTTACACGACAAACTACCCCTCTCACCACTCACCTCTCCCCCTTCACACACACACACATATACAACGGTTGACCACTCTTGTCCGTAGCTGTACTCGTCGCTGCGGCTACGGATGCGGATGGCCCGCGAGTCACGTGTCGTGGTCGATGGCGCCAGGAATAAAGAATCGCCATGTTTGCCCCGACCGGAAGTGGCCGCTGTTGGCCGGTGGCGACATGACCAAGTAGATACAGAGCTGAAGCCGGATGCATGGGAGCGCATTCTCAAAGATGGCGATGTTTGTATATTGTGAGGCGGTGCATTGCCCTGCCACCTCACCCCTCACCCCTCACCCTTCACCCCTCACCCCTCACCCCTCACCCTTGCCTTGCTTGCCTGAGTCCCTCCCTCCAAGGTTTATGACATATTCAAGGGTTGGCTTTATCTTTCGTTGATCAAACACTTACGACTTCTGTATGCTTCTCTTTTTGTGAAAGTGCTACAAACCTTTTTTCCTATTCCAATCATGTCTTTGCCATCGATCCAGTCCAGTGGCGCTGCGATCGCGCGAGCTGTTTTACTTTGACTACAAAAGGATCCTTTTTTCTCTTTGATTTAATTTCAAAGGGATCCTTTTTCCTCTTTGACAGCAAAGGAGTTTTGCTGACGGCGCTGTTATTTTCTTTGTTGTTAGCTTTTGTATCTCGCTGAGCCTCGTGCTAAGGTGTCAGGAACTGAGAGATAACAAAAACTGGGAACGAGGTTTAAACGGTGTCTGGGAGGGAGCCTGGGGCAGCTTTTGTTGTTGGGGATACGGAGGAAGAGATACGTACTGAACTAAATTCAAGAAAATTATTGTCAGGAAGAATTCATTGTGAGAATGTGTGTGCTTTCTGTCTGCATGTGTTTTATTTCTTTGTCCTTCTCTCACATTCGCACGTTTAACTATAAATATCTGCTGCAGAGAAAAAACGAGAGCTTTTGGTTGTGATGAAATGATTCAAAATATCCAGCATCCAGCTGGATCCTTTTGTGTGTCTTTTTCGTGTTTCTTGCTGGTAATACTGTTCAGTCTTTCCATCTATCAAAATATCGAATCTGTGTCACTAGAAAACGATATTTTTGTGCCCTTCTGAACCACTGAACCGTGATAGTAGTATTTTATTTTATACTTTTTAAAATTAAAGATGAAGTACGTAAATTTTGTCTGGTGCAAATAAATTTGTTCTTGATATTTACAAACAAAAAAAAATTCATCATCCACATTCAAGTGTTAAAGCTACAAAAAAAAATTAAGCAAAAATATAAATTTCTTTAAATCCTGCAAGTTTCATGTGATGAACATTTGAGTCAGATGTCGGCTTCTACAAAACTACTCTTGAGAATGTTGTTGCCATTGAGTTGCTGTGCAGTTAAATGTACTTCATGGAGAGAAAAAAATCCGCGTCCTTTTTCCTCCAAACGAAGGTGAAAAAGGTGAAACCACGGCCACGGTTACTTAACGAACACGAGTTAACAATCTAACTATAACTGTTGTCTTTCCCATGTTTATCTTTATGTTCATATTTATACACTGTAACTTCTCGCGATCATTGTGTGCATGTGACCGTTTAACAGACCGTTAATAAGTCTCAGCTTTCCTATTGGCTGAAGGCTTGACAACGAAGACGTATCCAGGTACAATCTTGACGTCTGTGTTGTTGACCTCCTTCTGTGTGTGGTAAGACCAGCGCTTAGAGAAGAGAAGTGGGTGAGATTATATTTACCGTGGTTTGTTGTTATAAACAAAAAAGTTGTTGACTGTAGCAGACTTTTAACAACAGCCGTTAGAACCAACGAACCATTGAGAAAAAGTTCGCGCGCCCTCCAACTGTAGTCGAAGCTTTTGTCCACCGAGAAGACCAGGCCGGACGCAAGTCTTAGCGGGTAGTTCAACCCTTTCTTTCTAATCTTTTTTCTTTTTTTTTTTTTTTATTTTTTATTTTTGCAGACACACACAAGGGAACCAACAACCGCGATCACTGATATCAGATAGAGATTTTTTTCAAAATTCGCTTTGGGATGCGAAAAATACCCGGAGTATTAACGTTAAAGACCTACCCGATTCTTGGAGGTAGAGAAAACATAAATATATTCGAAAAATTTTAGCGCGGAAAAGCATGTTTGTGACTAGATGATCTCACCGTGCAAGACAAACCTGGATGGATAAATCCAGCGATAATCTTTCAACCCCTAAGTCCATTCCAACCACGAAACATCTTCTACCCACCACCCACCTTCTCCTCCATCCCGATTTGCTCTTCCTTGTGGTCTCGGGTTCACGGTGGGTCTGGTCAGCGACATTGCAGTAGGTGTCGTCTTTGATCACTAATGCCGACAGTCCTCAAATTACCGAGGGTAAACTTGACTACGCCTCGGTCCTTTTGATGTAGTAGCGACTTTGTCGCCAGGTCCCTCCTGAGACCCTCCGTAGCCGCCTTACGTATTAACTTCGATGAACTCCTCTTGGTCACGAACCCTATTAGCCGCCAAAATTGCATGACCTTCTTGAGATCAAGCCAGACTCCTCTTCCCGTCCATCATAATTTTTTTTTTCTTTTTGCGACAAACTCTGTAAAGCAGATACTTCTGTCAGTGTAGATGAAGGCTCTGCTACCGTTGGAAGGTAGAGTGGTCTCTCCTTTGACTCCACCTCGATGACAATAGCGGGGAGCAGCAAACACTATGTTATCGACGTGGGGTCCTTGACCTCCCAGGTCATAATGCCACAGGACAGGTGAAAGGACGGCGGGTCGCTTGTTGTCTTTGATCTGACCGCTCGCCGCCTCTGGCCCTGTTCCTCGACACGTCTGGTGGCATTGATGTTATTGCTAGAATGTTGACACCACTGCCGCAATGTTTACATGACTGTCAGAATGTTTACACTCTGGCTTGAACAGGTACATTATTTTCGTATTGCTTAGTTTACCACCCGAGTGGAAATATTATTTTTTTAGACTGCGACTTCACTTGCTCATCCCAATCCTCTGTTGGCGGCCATTTTGGCAGCAAGACAGCTAATTTCTGCTGGGTCAGTTCTTATGACCAATTAGCTGCATACACCAGAAAAATAAACATTTTATCAGTTTGTAACCTACAAGATGTTCAGCTGTTTAGTTTTCTAATTGTTTAAATTTTAGATAATTTTTCAGATGTTTGGCAAATTGATGATAGCTGACGCTCTCTCCTCCCCACCCTGTACAAAGGGCAGCTCGACCACCGAGGGGAAGTCACCCACTTCCCTCACGCATCAGCCTGCGGCCTGAGGACGAACAAACAAGGTTTCACCGCCAAAGGGAGGAAAAGCCTACGTCACGACGCCAACAAGAAAGTGAAGCTCTGTTACCTCCGGCGATCTTATATCTGTTGTGTTCTGCTCTTGACCTCTGCTCTCTGACACACGTCGAACTTACTGACCTTTTTACTAGTTTTTACCGAGTCCCGTAGTTTCCAGTCGGACGAGGATGAGACTAATTACGGTTTTGACTACTGTTCTTCAGTTTGTGAAATAATGTAAGGTCACCAGCTGCAGGATGTCTTCACAGAAGCTTGGAAGGTGGTCACTGTGCGAGGCGATTGATGGAAGACATTACAGACACCGAGGAGCAGAACCATACTGTCAATGGCGACGACTCCTGTCGTTTATTGCAAAGTGTACTCTCGGCGATTATACGATCTTAAGCCGTTATCTTTCTCATCGTTCTTTCTTTAGTTTTCAATTGGCAATGACGACGGCACGGATACCACTAAGCGGCTTTGGTTCTGCTCGTGCGCAAACTTTCATTTGACGCCATTTCCGACGAAGGACGTCATTGCGAGGGTTTTCTTCTGGGAAGTTATTTATAACCATCTCCTCCCACCCACCCTTATCAATTTGTAGGCATTGGTCATGTTTTTGAGGCTTGTGTAAAGCGGTCAGCTGTTCGAAGGCTAAACAAAATATTGGGGATGGGTGCGTGCATGTAGCCAGCAGGTCAGTCCTGGAACCTTCGTACATTCGCTGGATCGGATGGGAAGGATGCTTAAAAGATGGCCTAAGCAGGCTGACTCTAAAGAAAGCTTTTTACTGAATAAAAGACGCCAGTTTCATATACTCGCTATAATTCCATGAAATGTAGGAGTTTGTGGCGCATTGTTCGTGAGGATAGTCAAACGCCATAAAAAAAACTCAGGTGGGGTGGGTGGTAGAGATCGCAGCGATAGTGGAAGGGAGGAGATACAAACTGCAGACAGTGGGCGGCATCCCCAAGCACCAAAGGGCAGAAACCTCTCGTCCTGTCCAAGAAAAGACTAGCGAACATCTGCGGAACTTCCTCCTTCCCATCATCCCTTTCGTCTCGTTGCGAAGACGAGAGGCGCAGACGGGCAGGTCCAAAATCCAAGGGCAGGCAACAAACAAGTGCTCGTCTTTGGTGGCAAAAAGGGAAGTGCGAGATTGGGTTCACCTAAGGCAGGAGTTACCGGTCCCTGCTACTCGTGGCGCCAGCAGGAAAATACCCCTGGCGCCCTCTGGTGAGGTGTAAAGTAAACTCGCTAATTCCATCAGAAGGGGAAGCTATTGCAGCCGGGTGTTGGCATTCCTCCTGTCTCCCGTTTTACACCTCTGTTCCCCGTGCGTAATTCCTCCTGCATCGTCCTGCACTCCCTCCCTCGCTCTTTTGCGCCAGATTCTCTCCCACTATCCTCCCACCCACACATACACACACGCGCACGCACACACACGCACGCACTCCTCCTACAGCCTCCGGTTCCACACGCATGCGCAGCCAGGCGGCGCCCTATTTAGCGACTGGGCAAAAATGGAAGGAGCGTAATTGCTTAGCGTGATTTAAACCTGTAAACAAGAGGCATTTCTCTGGCTCGGAAAGTTGACTTTGCAAGAGCACAGTTATCAGACAAGCTTGTCTGGGATCTTACCGTTTCTGCAATAAACATGTATCGGCGTGATGAATGTACTACTCGGAGGCAGCCCCAGACCTCTTGCACCGCGCCCCTAGTCTGTTGTTGTGTCTTCGCCGACCACCGGATGCCCACCCCGCCACCCCATCCCCACTTCACTACCCCATCCCCACCCTTCCACCCTATCCCCACCCCATCTCCACTCCATCCCCCACAAAAAACCCTCAGCAAGAAGTAGCAAAGGGGAGAGCATCCGCGACTTAGCAGAGGAAGACCCGGTGGGGGTTAATGTTCGTTAATTCTAGTTGAAGGGTGGTTTAACGTGACAAACTGCGGAGGCACCGAGCTTTGATTTGATTCGTGTTCGGCTGATAGTCGGCGGGCTTCGCAGCCTAACTGCGGCTCGTCAGGATGCACTTGAATCCGTTTGGTTTCGAGCCAGACTGCATTAGATTTCAGTCGTTGGTTGGTGAAAAACTTGGGAAACGAGCTGTGATGTCGTTTGGCCTTTAAATCACGTCTTGTAAATATGTCGAACAGTCGCGACTGCTTAGCGATGATGGTGATAATAAAAGGTGGGTACGTGGTGATGTTATGGGAGGCAATGGTGGTCGGGGTGGGGGAGTTGATACACCCTTCCCCTTCTCTTTCTCTCTTTTCTGTCTTTTCTGTCTCTATCCTCTCCCTCCTCCCTGTCCGCCTCCCGTTTCCCACTTTCCCTCATTCAGTATTTCTCGAACATTTTGTAAAGCCATAATTCTTAATAAAAAGTTATTCTGATGCTATTTAATCAAAGAAAGAGGTTTCATCTTAATAAGCGAAGAAGCGCTTCAAAAAAACATAAAACTCCCGTAAGGTCAATTATGTGTTAATGATATCACAAATTTTTCTTCTGCAGTGTCTGTCAGCAGATTTAACATGAAAAAGATAATTGAAACCGCATCGAAGACGAAAAAAAAGAATTAAACGAATTGTGCCGTCTGTCGAAACCAGGAAATGTTAGATTGTCGGAAAATATTATTAGCATGTGCTATATAGTCACTACAACTTCAAGACGATCAGATAAGTCAACTTAAAAAATAAAATAAAATAAAATAAAAATAAATAAATAAAATTGTTTGACTGTTGCATTCGCCATATTTCCAGATTTTCATTGTCGGTGTTTGAGTCTCAGACTTAAACCTGTACCTAACTCGTAAACAAACTTCAAACATTTGATCCTTTGCCCATCATCTTGAAAAACACAATCAACACTTTGTTTTAAAACTCTTCTATGTCAAAATTAACCGTCACACCTCAATTAACCGTCACGTTGTTGGTTTTTAACTTATCAATAGCTCTGACTCGTCAATGGTCACGCTCGACTTCCCTCACCCCTCAACATCACAATCAACCCTTTGACATTCATTTCTCTCCTTTTTTTTTTATAAACTCGTCAGTGAACACTCACATCCTCAGCATACATCGTGGACATGAACTCTCCCCCTCGTCACCAGTTAACCTGCTGATGCTGACGCTCTCATCGCCTCCTCGCCACCCAGCTTCCCAGCGGCCCACCCCGGCGCACCAGACGAGCCAGCGCGGAGACGGGGATGGGGACACAACATAAATTCTGGCATCTGGTCTCCACCGCAGACGTATCGCGGGCTGTCGTGGCGAGCCCACACCCGATATTTATGAGCTATTAGTGTATAAAACTGGCAGACTCCTGGCGCAAATGATGGCGGCTTGGCACGCCAGTGACGTGGCGCGTAGAAATGAACGTGCAATGCTATTAGCTTCAATACTCCCATAATGCTCTTCTTGAGCCCCCATCATGCTCTTCTTCTAATTCCCTCACTTTCTATTATTTTTATTCGTTTATTTATTTACTTTTTTTGTTCCAATCCCACTTTTCTGGTTGTGTCGCGGTGCATCACCTTGCAGGTCGACTATTGGTGTAAAGAGAAAATTGAGATTGAAAACTGTGGTTTACAGAGAACTGGAGATTAGCAGTATGGAGATTTGTCATCCTAATTTAATTTTCAGGTACATACCCATACCTAGTGGTGGAAAATATTGAAAAAGTTGTAATTTCTTATTGTTAAGACTATTGTGGATAGAATAATTCAGACGGATATGGTTTTGTTGTGCAGAGGGAAAAATTGGAGGCTGTTGGATTTTAAAATGATGTCAGGACAACATCTTATAAAAATGAGGAAAGGAGAACGCCAAGACACACATACACACATACACATGTAACCACACAAACACACATTCTATTTCTCACTCTGTGCGCATGCGTGTGTGTGTGTGTGTTCATAAAGGACTAGTCACTAGTGGTTCGGTTAACACTTGGATTACTGTTTTACATTCCATATATCATTTCCAGAGATATAATTTGACGATTAGTGGCCTTTATTACATCTCCCTGGTTATATAATATTTCCACTTCTAGCAAATGAGACGATTTCTAAATGTGACAAATAATCTAATAATTAATCTGATAATCTGCTAATCAATATCTATAAATAATATATAAAATAAATATAATAAAATGATCGAATAATTAATCTAATAATAATATCTATTAATTACCGCTTCAGTCTGACTGCAAGTGAACTAGCCTTTCATGATAAAGGTCAGTAAAATAAAAATAGTTCTGTAATGTTATCAAAATATTCTCGACAAAATAAACTTTCTGACAGGTAACAGTTCATAAAATATAGCAACTGTGATACAAACGCGTTTACCTACATTGTCATATCCGTAAATAAACAACTGATATCTGTTATTCTTATGATACAAATAAAATGGTGCTGTAGAGTATTTTGATTCTTTTGGTCATTCTCTGTTTCACTTTACTAAATGAGTGTTATAACCGACCTTCTGTATAAAAATATAAAAAAAATTATATATTGACCACCAGTTTACCCTCGAGCTTCATACATGCACTTGTATCAAAGCCCAGCCTCCTTCCAAGACCTCTGACTGTGGGAAGCCAGAATCTTCTGTACTCCAATCTTATTTAAATCATCTCCTCCTTCTCCCATCATCTGCCAGACACTCAGCTTACATTTAGTTTTGACTGCCCAGAAAGTGAGAGCTCGATGATTCGAAATCCATCCACATGGCGAGAAGATGATGTCTCTTTTTCTTCTCTTCTTTTCGACGTCTCAGTGATTGCTACATTTTTTTTTAAAATCGATGGCAAAAAGTTCTGAGAAAAAATATTGTCCTACTTACCTTACCCCACTCCAAAAAAAAAAAACCAAAAAAAAAACCAACCAAACAAAACAAAAAAAAACAACAACAAAACTCCATTTTTTTTTTTTCGTTATTTTAAAATTTAAAAAGAAACAAGTTTTCGCTCGCTTGCCCAACCAGGAAGTGAAACCTGATCTCTATGACCTTTGCACGACATTGTCTCCCTTTTCTGCGCCCACCTCTTGAGGAGAACAGAAAAAAAGTCTTTGTCGTGACGCGCGCCAGCTTCCGGTGGCGCTCCTGACGAGGTCTGTTCACGCACCGGTGTATTAAATTTGTCGCCATTTTCTGCTTCCTCCCAGAACCAACTTCCGGTCTCCGTGCCTGCCATTTTATCTTTTGGTGACAACCACAGGTGAGCTGCGGCCGGGGCCTCCCCGCGAGCCAGCGTGCGTCGCCAGGGAATCAAAGGGCCTGCCTCAAATCTGGCCAGACAACAGCATTATATCTTCACGAGTGGATGGGCATTTCATTTTCATTAGATTTCCTATAATTTGCTGCTCCGCTATCTTTCTGAAAGCTTCGATTCTCTCACGGTAGGCTGCGAGAGTAATATGCGGAAGCGTGGATGAATGTGGGCCGCCAGCCACATGATAATTACCTCCCTGCGAGACTTCAGGGGCCAGCCCCTGTCAATTTCTTGTTTGTGAACAAGACCGTTAAATTCAAAACGGCTCTGAACAACGGCGGAGGGGTCCCCCCCGTCTTTCCGCTAAGGGAGTGGATGCAAGTGTCACAGACAGTTAGTGTGCGTTAGTCCAGAATGATGGTGATCAAAGCTTGTAGCTTCTCCGACTCTTTAGCTGTCCTGACTGAATCACACTTAAACGATGGACATTTTCTTCTAAAAAAAAATAAAAATAAAAAAGTTTAATTTTTCTTATTCAAATCAATGGGTTAAGTTCTGTTCAACATGTTTTGACCAAACGTTTACTTGAACAACAACTCCCATACTAACTGTTTTCATTCCGCTCAAGCCACCAGATGTACCAACACTTCCATGGACTGAGAGATGTCACGGCTGTGATGTCACGAACGTTCACGAGTACGTGTAATTATCATTTAATTCCAGGGCTGGGAGCACGGGAGGTCTTACATCGATGGTCCGAACTACAGGTCGACTTTCGCGGTTTGGTCTGACCATGGATGTGTATAGGTGGACTGCTGTCTGTCTGCCAAGACCAACACTTAGCCTCTAGTGGAGTTTGTACAGCGTCTAAATAGTCGACTTTTTTCCAAGAAAATTCCGAGAGCGCGACTACAGACAGAGAAGATGATGAGGTTCTGTGTCCGCGCGTATGGAGGGTTAATCATGCCAAGTTCAAGTCACTTGGTACATTGATACAGACAACAGAATGATCCGGTCGAAACAAAATGATAGATATTAATCTTTCTTCACATTTGAACTAAGTAAGTATACAAAAATGGACTACACAGTTACAGTGGGCGAGACAGGTGAGTCTGTCGAGTCGTTGCCAAGACGTAGGTGGTCCCATGCTCTTTGACCCCGAGGTTAAGCCGGGTTGACGGTCGAAGAGCGCGATGTAATCTGTTAGTGACGTGAAGGTGACGTGAAGGAGGGAGGGACACACACGACCTGACGTCGGCTCAAGTCCGCGCCTTCGTGTGAGGAGGACGGGGAAGGTAGGAAGGGGGTAGGTTGCCGGGTGGATGGGGCTACAGGCGCCAGTCACAAAATGCTGGCGACCGGTCGCTCGACTTGGTAATCTCTCAGGATTCTTCTTATTTTACCTTTTTTGTGGAAAAAAAAAGACGAACGATTTTACATCTCTATCAGGGTGGTTGGCACAGGTGTATTGCATCACTTGACACCCGTGTGTGGTTGTGAGCGCTCATGTCACAAGGAGGACTGGTACATAAAATAAAATAAAATAAAATAAAATAAAATAAAATAAAGATCGACATGTCGAGAGACGACTGCTCTGTGCAAGTGTCTGATGGCCACATATCGACTTGCGAGAGAGAGAGACTGCACTGTGTGTGTAAAACATTGCTTTCCCCACCCGAATCCTTCAAGAGTAGTTTTTTAATGTTTTGTCCAGTATTGAGAAGCGTGGTAAGCCCTGACAAGACCAACACTGTCCAATCCGAAAGAGAAAGAAAAGAAGAAAGAGAGAAAGTGAGTGTTAATGTGAGACAGGGAGTAAGTGTTTGTGAGTGCGTGTTAGTGTGAGTGTGCAGGTGTGTGTGAACGATTGTGTATGTGTATATACGGGTATATTGGTGTACGTGTGTAAAAAAGCAAATAAGTCAAAATATTCTATCACGATGGATGATAATGATCATTTTTTCTTGTCCTCCTTTTTATGTAATTTTTCTTCTTTAGCATCATCATTAGCAGCAGCTGCAGCAACATTATCGGTATGGATATCATCGTAAAATAAAAAAATGATGATAATCATCATAGCTCAATTATTTCACATCCAATTAAGCACTTCAGCCAACACACAACAATTCAATTCCTTTATATCTATTTTCAATTCTTTATGTTATCTTCTTTCTTCACTTCACTCAACAAAGAAAATTTTTTTAATTCTAGTAAAATAAAAAAAATGAAGTCAAGGAAAATATCCTTCATCAACGTCTCGATGAAGACCGCTGGTGTGTAAAATGGATGACACAGATGTTTGCTTTGCCCACGGCCAGTCCTTGGTGATCTCGTTAGTGAGATTAGAAGATGTCGCGCCGGAACCAGTGAAGCGAAGCGGAACTCTCACGTCTCGGCGTCACGGCCCTTGCATCGCCTTCACGCCTCGCCTGCTTCCAGGGCGACAACTCACGAGCAGCATTGATCTTCGTCTTCGTCACACCTGAGCTTTACAATCCAAGTCGAAGTCACTCTGCAAAACAATGACAAAAAGCAATAAATTTTTCTTCCCTCCAGAAAAGTCTCCTAATTTTTTTTTGTTTCTGCATGTGTTGCATCAGACTCCATAAAATTTGTTTTCCGATGCCCTTGTGTAAACAATTCTTTTTATACTTTTTTAAAAAAAAGGTAAGAGGCGGTTGACCTTATGGAGGTCTCTTTGTCTGTGTGTAAGGATAGTGTTGAGATTTATTCTTCCAGTTCAAGCGTGTCACTGCAAGGAAACAAGGCGGCATCAGTTTTCCCGTGAAACTTTTCTCTTTTTATTTATTTCTTTCAAGCCTCCTTCGTCAGTTCTCGCCTCTGTTCCTTGGTGTATCTGCGTGCTCTGTCTTAATCTTTGGAGGATTTGTTTTCTGTTTCCTGCAGCTTTCGCCCTGCTGGTTGTTAATACTTTCTTTCGGCAGTCATTCCCTTCCCTTTGCGCTGTTCCTTGCTTCACTGCAGGAGCAAGAAAATGAAAGCGAACTCAGATGCCACAGTTCTTTCTTTTCTATCTCTATTCCCTGCCAGGTTCGTGCTGTCTTCCGCCTGATAGCACGCGGCTCCTGTAACACTCCCGTCCTTTATTGTTTCCCGAAATTGTAGTCCATAATTTAGGTGCAGAGAGCTTCCGCCTTGTTGCCATGCTGTCCTTCTTTCTGTCAAGACTGGAATGCACAGTTCCTCAAATATTCTGTACATGAAGATTCTGTACGTGTCTCAAAAATATCATTGTAGCTTTGGCACTCGATTTCCAAAGATGCAAATAAAACAAAACAAAAATATCTTTAACACGGGTAAGATATAGATATCCGCCACTACTCACCACTGAATCTCTGTACTGAAAACACACCTTTGTCTTTAGTATTGCTTCTCCTTTTTCAGCCCATCCCTTCCTTTTTGCGTTTATTGCATCTTCTTTTCTCGTCTTCGTCTACTCACTCTACTGAATCATGACACTCAGTCATTGTTACCGGATTCCTCTATATTTGTCTTCTATTAGTCATCGGTACTGTTGTTCTTCCTTCCGTTCTTTAGTATGTTGTCCGTGTCTCATCCTTGTCTCAAGCGCTAAGAACACGCTCTTTAAACTTGTAGCGAATTTTTTATTATTATTATTATAATAATTGTTGTTGTTGTTGTTGTTGTTGTTGTTGTTGTTGTTGATTCAAGCCTGCCGTTAATAACAAGGCGTGGTACAGTTACAGCTCTGCGTGGAAGATTACTGAAATAGTATGAAATATTTATGTATATAAATATTGTTATGGTTCAACATCTCAACAGCTCGTGCGATCCCTTTACCTCACAGTTCACTCACCTGTCAATCACGCGGGTCTTCACTCTTGTCCTCTTGTATCGTCCACCGATCTCGTCCACGTCATTAAGCAATCAGACCGGAAGTGGCGGTTCATCAGACGTCATGGCCGCTGGGAGCGACAGAGACACGACATCAGGAGCAGGAGTGGAGGTGGCGGGGTGGGGTAGGGTGGGTGTGGGTGTCGTGAGTGCAGCAGGCGCAGTAATGGAGGGGTTAATGGTGGGGTTAACTGCACAACTCTCGCAAGGCCTTCGATTCGACAGCTGCAGCGTGAACTCTTTTCACGCTTCGTTGGACAGACAGATGCAGACGTTCTGCTTTGATCGCACGACCAGCGAGCTCGGGGCTGACTTGCCCACCTGAAACTCACCTTCCATGGTGGTTTGAAAAAAAAAAGTCTCAGGTGATCTAACACATCTTTCAATCACCTGCCTGTCGTGCCACTAAGGTCCTCAAGTACACGAGGTCTCTGCGTGACCATTTCTTTGCGACCTTTTGACCAAGACCCTTGGTGCGACATTTGAGTGCAGCTCCTGTGTTTATCTTAAACTGACATTTACAAATAAATTTAACTTTGTAATGTTCTTTCTTTGTTTGTTTTAAGAATTTTAAGATATTTATACTTTTTCTGTAGTTTGTTAGTCTCGGTCTCTCAAAGGTAGCGGAATACCTGTAGTAGTTGACAAAGTGCGTTAGACATCGCAAAATATTACACGCACATAAATAAATGTTGCTTATGATATTGCTTTTCATGCTGTTTATTGTCCTCCTCTTGCCGTTACCTTACAGGATGCAAATGGACCGGAGGTCTTGTGTCGCTAACCGGAGGAGGGATCACTTGACTGCGGCCATAAGCCGGCGATTAATGGGCGACCATAAGAGTTAAAATCCTGATAGTCGCCAGGAATAAAAGCATTTAGCTGTTGAAGACACATTAAGTCTAGACTGTCTGCTGTCGCCATGTCCGGGAATAATAAATCGCTAAAATAAATAATTTATTGCTGTTTTCACTGTCAGGAAGCTAGCATCGGTTGTTTTCGCGCGCGAGACAGAATCTTGGACATAAAGGCACTAGCAACATTTGTCTTACCTGGACATGGTTCAGGAACAGGTAGGACAGTTCCAGAGTGGCGGAGGTTAAGTATAATAAATTCCGGCTAATCCATTTTATAACATGAGATGTTCTATAATTATACTGGATAAATTGTTCAGTTTTCCACTGTCAATAAATTTAAAAATTTTATTCTTAAGATAATTTCTTTTAAACTTGTTTCGTAGTTTACTGGTGTGGAACAGGTGAGTATCCTTTTCTAATGAAGAAACAGTGATATTCTTACTGAAAAAAATGCTCGAGTTTCATGGAGTGTAAGAATACGTACTTTATAAATAGAAAGGTATGTTTACATAAATTTATTAAAAAAATTTTAATCTTTTATTTTCAATAAGGTGACTGAAGGGGATCGTGGGACGATGTCATAGGAGTAGGAACTATGCCAAACGAAATAATTCCCTAAAGGAAGAGCTGTTTTCTTCTTTCACTCTCCTTCTCCTGTACTTTTCTCTCTTTCTTCCTTGCTCGTTCCTCTTTCGTTTATTTTGGCGGTGCACGGTCATCTTGTGATTTTTGTCTATACCCTTATGTAGTCAGATTTTCATGGCGCCACCCCATTCACATATTTTTGTTTATTTTTTTCAGGTTGGGTGGAATGTTACCTCTACAAAAATTCCATTCCCTTTTACTCAGTCTGCCAGCTCGCAAGAGTTTCTGAGAGACCACTCACCTGCACACCTGAGCGGCTGGGGCAGGTGTCAGTGCTTCATAAAGACTTGAAAGCGAAGGACACTGATAGCCGCGTGTTGACTCTCGTTAACCAGGTTGGGGTCAGTCGCCATTTCACGGGTATCGACACCGACGGGGTCAAAGAGACTCGAGCACGCGCCCTAATCGGGTCTTAATACAGTTTTCTGGAAGTAACTGTGGACCAGTGGACCACTTTGATCCTGTGCTGCAGGTCACTGTGATGTCCATTTACAGGCAGAATGACTGGGCTTAGTTTGTTGAAGATTCCATTCGCGACATTCAAGTCTTTGAACATCAAAGTTCTCACCTGGGTTTTGGGAAAAGGTCATGTTCCGGTTATACAATACAATTCTAAAAATTTAAATGTTCCCAAGAAGTGAAGAGATTTTTTCAAAATTCGTCGCACATGAGTTTTAAAACAGTTAAAAATTTTTTTTTTCGTCTAAATTGAAAACAACTCGGAACTGTTAAAACAGGTTTAAAAGCGCTGACCGCAGTTATCAGACAGCTTCACAATTCCATGTGTTTTACCAGAATCTTGGGGCAAGTTGCTCAACGCATTTCTGCTTTTAAACACGTTTAGGTCTTAAATCTTTTTATCTTGTTTTATAGAAACAATGCATAACATAATTTAACAACTTTCTTAACTAAAATTATTTTATAAGATAGACTTCTGAAGCCGGACTTTCGCTCTCATCAGCATATTTGTTTGTATGCGCTTGAACAATGCACTTAAATTTCATAGGAGAGATTTTTAAAAATTTTTAAATTTTGTGCTTTAGAACAATTTTAAGTTTATAAGAAACATATTGTGCAACCAGACCAGGGATTTCAGCAAACCGATATCGCAATGACTGCTAACGAAATCATTGGTCGAGTCTGCGATCGAAAAAACGTTATTGACGTTTTGAACGTTCTTCAATCAACATACATTAATTTTTTTATTTTGCAAACTATGTGCTAACAAGCAGCTTACTATATTGTATTCTTTGTATTTTTGTACCAAATAAACAGTGGTCGGGCTGTCTCCTGGTAGTAGTCGAGTTGGCCTTTCGCGTCATTTTTCCTCCTCATTCTCTCTCTCTCTCTTTCGCTTCGTCTCTTTTTATTCTTCCATTCTTTGTCTCTTTCGTGCCAGAGTTGCAGTAATATTTACGCAATCCTTTGTCTCTGAAACTCCAAACATTTCAACTTTTCGTTCCAGGACTGTTCCGATCCACATTTTGCCTAATTCCCGTGTTGATGACAACGGCGAGAGAGAAGTAAAGAGCGGCAGACAGACCGGGACCCGTGAGTGGAGATCGAATATCACATAATGTGTTTGAACAGCCCTCACGCTGACCCCCACCTGCCCGGATCGCAGAGCCTCCCGGCACCTAGAGTGCTCGTTCCTGATTGACATACTTCACAACACAGTTCTCGTTCCTGACTGACATATTTTGTTGCGGTGTGGGATGCAGGGAGATCGGATAAACTGTGTCTAGAGAACACTTCGCAAAACATTCCTTCTGAGGAGCGATTGTAATCATGTGTGAGAATATTTTTATCATCGAAATGCGATATCGTAAATTTTAATTCTTAGTTAAGTTAACTCTTAGTTTTAATTTTATAAAATCCGTCGTGTGTCCACAACACAGAACTAATTTTAGCAATTTAATGGCAGCAAAGAAAAGTTTCGTAAGTTGTTGGTAAACAGATAAACTGTTGTCCAGGTGAGTTTACAGGCATTAATGCAGGCTTACAAATTTTTATATAGTGTAATTTCGATCATGGAGTTAAGCGTCTGGCTTTGCCCATCAAGTCAACGTATGCAAATAGGGTTAAAGTTCAGCCAGTGACCGCCCCTAGGTGGCCCTTCTGTCGTGTCTGTGCCATCTTAAAACGTCACGAACATGTCAGACATGGCAGTGACGGTGGTGTTAAGTTTTATTTGTCTGAATGAGAGGGAGAGAGAGAGAGTGGGGGAGAGAGAGAGGAAGGGAGGGAGGGAGAGGGAGAGACCGACTCTACAACCTCGTCGCCAGACTGTTTTCTACCCGCTTTGAAATTCATACTGACTTCTTTGAAGATTGTACCCCTGGCCGCATGTACCCACCTCCCACACACTCCTTCGTGTCCACCTCGGGTAGACGACACACATGGCGGTGTGAGGAGGGAGGGGACCTGTGTCTCTCTCCTTGTGATCCTTCTCTCCACTCCGGAGTCCTTGGACTCTTAATATTTACTTGTCACGATACTCGTTCCGGTTTTTTTTCCCCACAGTAATCTACTTTGGCTTTGTTTTTCTGTCCTGGCCTTATTTAAGGAGAAAACACTTGTTGCCGTTGTCACCACGATGTTGTTGCGTTGTGCTGCTGTCGTTAAATTTTTTGCCAAGTTGTTGACATTTTGTTGTCAGAGATTCATCTTTGTCTTTGTCAAGTTGTTGTCCACTTCAAAGTGTTGTCATGTTGTCGCCAACAAGGTTTCGACTCTGCGTTTTGGTCGTTGTCGTTGTCGTCGTCATCCGTTCTTCATGTTGTCAAGCAGTCGTCGTTGTATTTTTATCATTCTTGTCGTCATGTTGCCACTGTGTAGTCATGTTCTCGTTACCATTATTGTATTTGTGGTGGTCATATTGTTGTCGAGTTATCGTAGTGTCCTCGTCGTCATGTTTTGTTAACTTGTTGTCCTCTTCGAGCTGTTGTCATGTTAAATTGTCGTTGGTTGGAGCTGATTCTTTCCCGTCTTCCTTGTTCCCATTTTTCGTTCCTTCATTCGTAAAACCATTAGCTGGATTGAGATAGCCAGAAGAACGAAACGAAAGAGAGAAGGACGATGGTGTTTATTTTTTCTCCCCTGGCGAAGAGAAGCAAAGGAAGACCAAGACAGAAGTAATAAGAGATGGAACTGCGAGATAATCTCTGCAACATATCATACAATTTTCGACGATGGAAAAAGGCTTAATATTCTCCGCTGTTCCACAACTTTCCCCACCACCCTCCTCACCTCACACCAGCCTCCCTCACCACCTCCCCTACCTCATCCTCACGAAAGAAGCGTTTCTGTTGACGTCGCCCTTATCTCCCCTTCCCGCTGTTACGCTGGCAGTCAGCAACAGCGCCGCGGCTGTGAGGCATGGCGAGGTTGATCAAGATGCCCATATTTTCTGGCGCGCCCGATCTATCTCTGAAGAAAATCGCGCTATTTCTCGCAGAATTTCATTTCCGGCATCCGGCCCATTCTCCAGCGCCTCTCACACCCTCCCGCCATCCCATTCCCTAGCCCTCATCCACATCCTCGTCCTCCCCTCGTCCTCATCCTCGTCCTCCCCTCGTCCTCCTCTCCCACACCACACACCAAACAGATGCCAGCGGCCTCTGGCGAGAACTTGATCCCCGGTGCTGACGTCATTTGACGCTCACTAACCGTCGTGCCTCAGGCGGAAGTCTTGCAGCAGGTTTTGACACGTCGGAGGTAAGCTCGCTGTTGCCCGGAGGTAGGGATGGCGTCCCTGAGGTAGTCAAAAAATTACCCGGCATGCGCTGCGTGGAGCAGAGTCTTCGGAAGGAAGGGATTAGAGGACATCCATTAGAGGCGAGCAGAGTCTGCAGCAGATGAGGGGAAGGTTTGTAATATCTCCAAGGTAACAAGAGAATGAAGAATATTAACGAGGTTTTTTTTAAATATACGAACGAAAATAGCAGTTTCACAGAACGGTTAGATTGGGTTCTAAGCTCTAACAACAGAAGTTGGCAACATTGACATGTAGCAACTCGAACAGAAGTTGGTTGGTTGGTTGGTTGGTTGGTTGGTTGGTTGGTTGGTTTGGTTTGGTTTGGTTTGGTTTGGGTTGGTTGGTTGGTTGGTTGGTTGGTTGGTTGGTTGGTTGGTTGGTTGGTTGGTTGGTTGGTTGGTTGGTTGGCTGGTTGGTTGGTTGGCTGGTTGGCTGGTTTTTGTTTGTTTGTTTGTTTATTTGAATTGTTGCGTGTTTTTCCTGCTCTGTTTAAAGCCTTTGGGAATGTTTTCTTCCACCAATAGCTTGCTACCTTGTGTTATTCATCTATTTTGGAATACATGTTACATAAAAAGATGAGCTTGTTTCCAATTTTTCATTTGTCCGCACAAATAACTTCGCCATTATTTGAGACCCTTGTTATCACTTTTACTCCATTTACTACATCAACTGATTTAGCGGCATCTGTATGTTTTATTATTGTTGATATCGTCGACTGAATCATGAATGTCTCAATCAGGCACACGCATGTCACTCTTAAACTTGCCAATAAATTTTTTTTCTTTTTTTTTTCTTTAGTTACACTGTTGTTCTCACTCTCCTTTTCCATTCACTTGAAGCATTAGAAAGTTTCTTGGGTTCCATGATAACCGTGCATACTTGTGTGTGTAAAACAAAACTTGAGATGGTAAAATAGCACTAGGACAGGTGTTTCTCCTTAAAATCCAAAATGTGACATTTTCCTCTTTGTTGCAACCCGTACGTCACAGGTAAGCGTGACATCTCAAACGTTTGTCGAGCGCAGAATCAGAATTCTCTTCAAACTGGTCGAGGACCGAAAAGTTACATCGCAGAGCAGTTCCAGAACCGCAGTACCACTGTACTCCACCTTAAAAGTAAACGCAACATTTTTCTTTTTTTTTTTTTCTTTTTGTAAAACACGAACAAAGAAAATTTCACGCCCCGCACCTCTGGAGGGCGACGCACCAAGCAGACCCTACAAGGCAGGGCAAGCTTCATAAACCATTCCTCCATCCCCATGGACATCCAGTCGTCAGGGTACAAGAGAAATCGTTTCACTCCCAAGTGTCCGCAGGACCGACTCGTCTCTCGCGCCTGGAGTATGAAGAGCGCACTCACACATACATCTCCGACACGAGATTTATACTCGCGCGCTTGACACCGGGCCCGAGCAGACGACAACGCAGACGACCGTTTTTCACCGCCCTGGCGCCATATAGGGGTTGTGGCGTGACCCCGAACGGGAGATAACTTCATGTTCGTCTGTGATCTTCCAAATACCCAACTTTTGCCTAAGGGAGATAATTTTGGTAATTTACTCGCACCATTACAAACTGGGGGCATGATGGCGGCGATTGGGGGAGCACACAGAAAACTGCATCCGTTGTGGGCCTCGAATATGAGTGCACGCACCCAGACAAATAAACTTCTGTCTTGTTTTTTTCTTCTTTTTTTTTTCTTTTTTAACACGTTTACTGCAAAGCTTCGTACATCGACTTCCGGTGTGAATAAAAATGAAATCCTCTTGCAGGCTAATTTGTTTCTTGAACGCGCGCCATTCCTTTGTTGGCTTTCAAGACATGGGATGGGAGTCGGTGCTACCATGTGCGTGCCCTGAGTCACGTGACTCGGGAAACTTCTCTTACTTATGTAATACAGTTCAGTTCTGTAAACAGTTTGGACCGCTTTATGATGAGCAAAAGTGTCGCTGGCAGGAAAACAACACGATAAATCTTTCCCTTTTTAATTTTTTTCTTTCCCTTTTCTTATCTCTCTTTTTTGCGTTTTCTACCCACCCATCCCACTTTCTTTCTTTCCTTACTGTACCGTCAGATTATTTAAGGACACAGACACAAGACATCAAATGAAAGGTATGAGACCGGACTTGCAATATTCGAACGCAAGCACGGTTCAAAGAGCAAGGGGCAGAGAGTTCCAGGCACTCAGGCCTGACGAGGAGGAGGAGGAAGTGTCTGCCGAGGCACAGAGAGGAGGCCAACACCAGTCGACCGAAGAGACCGATGCAGGTGAGTAGGCGCCAGGAGCTCAGACAGGTATGTCAGGCGAGGCCGTGAGGACAAGGGTGGCACAGTGTGGCCATCTTGTACTCAATGCCACCTGGGACTGAAGTTCATCATTAATGAAGCTAATACGAGCTGCAAAAGTCTCAACTCTTTGAAAATACAAGACTTGTCAAAATTTAAAACGTCTGTGTTTGAATAGTTGTTTACCTTGTCTCCTGACTTAATTTATACACAAAGATGTAAAGTGCAAAGATTAATCGTTTGACTTCACTTATTAAAAACTAAATTAAAAGTTTTTTTTTCCTTCTTTCTGTATTCTTCTGTTCATTTATTCATTCTTACTTTTCGTTCGATGCTCTGTATACTTTTAAACCTAATTTTACGCGACCCTAAACACTGCTCCCTTATTCACGTAATCTCTCTCCTTTTCTTGGCCTTTAACCCGCCGCTAAACATCAACGACAGTCGTTTCCTCCTCAGTCATCAGACGTGAAAATGGCCGACATCCGGCTGGACGTCGTCATCGACCTTAACCCCCCACCACCACCTTCCTCCCACCCCACTCCCCACCCCGCCTTTCCCTTTCCATTCTCTCTTCCTCACCGGTCATTACCACCAGGGATAATCACATCTACCTCGCCGTCGGTGTACACCGCCATAAATTTGTCAGCACCTGAGCTACCTGTCCCTTCCAAGTGTGACCTCCTCTTGTCCGCTAGGCGGTGGCCAGATGGCGCGAGTGACAGCCGCCATCTCGTCGGCGGCTGGAGGAGGCGATAAGGCCCCTCGTCTGTGATTTACGCCACGGTCGCACGCGCCAGCAGCGACAGATCTCGCGCACCTCAGCACGTCAGACGTCTACCTGCCGAGGGCCCTCGCGCTCTTCTCGCGCCACCCGCGGGTAGCGTCCCACTCACGCAGCGCCCCAGCGCCTCCACAAGAGCGATGACGACGTTTATACGCTTGTAGGGAAAGGGGTGGATGGGGTGGGGTGTTCGATGGTCGAGGTTTGCGTCTCGTTACCAGAAGATGGCACCCGCCACCCGAACTACGCATCCAGCTCACCTTGAAGATCTTTCTTCTCGGCGGTTCTTCAGGTAAACGCGCCAACGCGACCCTGCCTTCTCCTTCTCTCTCTCTGTAGGTGTGGCTAGTCCTTTCCAAACCTGAACTGAAAGTCAAGTTAAAAGATTAACAGAGTTTTGTCAGAAGTTTGCAACAGAAACGAGTGTCAGAGGGCGAATCGAAGTAAATGCTAATTAATGACTTCATCGAACCTCAGCCAATGAAAGCGCTTTGGACAAAATGGATTCTTGGTCTTTTCTCAAAATCTAGGTGAGATTCTCTCCCACCCCGTCATGTCCAAAGTGTATAAATCCGCAAGTAGAGCAAAGTATTTTTTGTTTTGTTTTGTTTTTTTTTTTTTTTTGTTTGTTTGTTTGTTTTGTTTTGTTTTTTTTTTTGGTGAGGAATTGGTATTTTCTTGAGGAATGACAACACTTACTCATTTAAACATAATTTTGCCCTCGTTAGCTTTACTCAAATATACGTCGGCAGGTGTCGAGGATCGAATCACAAGCTCTTTTCTTTTTTATTTTTTTTTTTCATTTTATTTTATTATTATTATTTTATTTATTTTATTTTATTTTTTATTTATTTAT